>CAJQUW010007705.1:0-52151 GCA_907163375.1 Prostheceraeus crozeri
TTTCTTAGTTAGGCTTAAGAACATCGATAAAAATTTTTGCTGGAATCTTTAAGGTTGGTAATGAATTTATCCTCTTACAATCCACTCGTCCAAACACAAGCAAAAGGCTTGGTAGTGTCACACTTTTCTTCTTGATTTCATTTTCGATCAATCTTTTCAAGATTGGAGTCATTTCAAGGCACATTATCTTGGATTTTCAAAAGAAAGCATTCTACAGGCAGAAGAAATTTAATAAAAATTTCGCTAATTTAAAAATTGCGCTGCTATTTGTTTACACAAATAGCATAGTAAAACAATTTTTCAGAATTAAAGCCACTCGGTAGCGACATCCGCTTGTGGCCATCAGCTGATAGTGTATTAAATAGGCGCTGTCCGGTCTAGTCCTAATAATGTTATCCGATGTCTATGGATATATTCTTGCAGTTTCTTCCACTTTTGTTTCTTCCATTTTTGTTTCTTCCATTTTTAAAGAAATATTTTTAGTCACATGATATATTTTAAAAACCTGAGAAATGGATTTAAAAGACGTTTTTAAAAATACTAACTTTTATGATTTTCGGTGTCCTTGAACGGTCATGATTTTAAGGGTGAAAAATGATCTTAATCTCAAATTTGAAATTCTTAACTTTTCTGATTTTACGGTGTCCTGGAACGGTCATGATTTGAGCAAGAAAAATGCCATAATCTCAGTTTTGAGATTTTGAAAAATTTGAAAAATTGGGTATTTTTAAAAACGCCTAAATTTATGAATTTAGGTCTTCATAACCTGAAAAAATGACCAAAATTCATGAATCTAGTCGTTTTTAAAGATACCAATTTTTCAAAAAATGATACTTTTTAAATGGACTAAATTTATGAATTTAGGTCTTAAAAACCTGAAAAAGGGTTCAAATTCATGAATTTATGTCGTTTTTAAAGATACTATTTTTTTGAATTTTATGGTGTCCTGGAACGGTCTTTTTCCCATTACTTATGATGCTTATAGAAATCTTTGTATAGAATTTGGAGTTGAACCACAATTAACTCCTGGAGATTGGAAAAATTTATATCCTGTTTTCTGTTTCGATTTAAGTGCACAATCTGAAGATATTATCAAGACTGGTTGTGATGTAACAATTAATATTGAAAAAAAAGATTCCACAACTTCATTGATGGCTTATGGTTTATTGCTAGAAGATGTAAAATATTCTATTGAAATTCTTAATGGAAAGATGGCTAGGATTGGTTAATAACCTGAGGACCTTTGGTCCGATCGGCTAATTCAAATTTTTCCTAACTTAAAATTTTTTTATTAAAAATGTCGGAAGCGAAAAGTAATAATAATAATAATAATAAAACTGTTGAATTAAAATTATACATTTTAAGAACTGGTTATGCTAGACATTTTATAATAAAAAAAATTTCTTATAGGGACCCCTAGAAGTGAGAAAGGGGGAGGGGGATTGAGTTAAAAGCCTGTCGCATAATGATGACTTACGCCACTACTTATTCGATTTTGAAATGATCTAATTTAATCTAAATTAGAAAGTTACATTGTTTAACAGATTTCCTTTTTTCATGAACTTCTCAAAATGAATTAGAAAAAAACTGAGTTTCGGATAGTTCTTGAATCACTGCTTGATTACTTGCTTTTCAGATGTATTTGTCCACAAAATCATTTGTCTTGAAGGGCTTGCAATTGTGATGTCTCTTCATCTTCAGTTGATGATGTTCCTGGTTGTAGATTTAAAACAATTGGACTTGTTTTCATTGTCTTACTATAATAATCCGTTTCAAGTTTTTCATCAAGAGAACTTTTCATTCTCGCCGTTTCACGCCTCACAATATATTGCTTTTGTAAAGTTCTTCGCTTGCGTTCTAATGCGGCAGTGTCTTTAACTTCGTTTAAAATTGGCTGTGATATTTCACACGACGTCAAGAAATCATCAAAATCAATATCACTAAAGTTTTCCAAACTTTTTTGTAGATCCACAGTATTTATGAAATGATTCTTCTTTACAAATTCGTTGATCAGGCACATCTTTTTGCGATTTGTCGTTTTGTCGTTTCAATACGATCACCCAAACTTTTACTCATCATGAATGATAGAAGTGAATGAGATCAATTAAAATAAACTAACTATCCAAATACTCCTTCTACTGTTTTCTGATTTCACAATAAGAATTGCTTTTATTGATTCCCATATGTGTTCTGAGTTCACAAAAAGAATTGCTTTTTATTGCTACCCTTATGTGTTGACAATCCATGAATACACAATAGGAGGTACTTTTAATCAATACATGCGTAGAGAGGAAACGTTAAATGAATTTTGTGAATGCATGTGAGTTTTATGAATATATTTGCAAAACTGACTTTGAAAACTGATTCTGAAAATAATTTACGTAGGGGTAAATTGGACTGTCAAAATTTTACCGATGCGTAAATTGAAATGACAAGAGATTCCGCGATGATTTTTGGGGAAAGCTGTTAGATGTTATCCGTTGCTAGAACAATAAATATTTCTCTCTTCAATCTCCGTCTCTCTTCAATCATCAGCCAGTGTACGTGTTCATTGAATAATTTTGAGTTTATGAGTTACAATGATCTTCTTTTTCACACAATTAGTACTTTAAACAATGGTGAGAGTATAATGAAGAATGTCTAAGTAATAATTGCGTCTTCTGAATTTATCATAATGCTCTAATATTCTTTGTGTTTTTCTTTATTCATCTTTTCGATGTTCAATTCAGTTATTTTTAATTGAGATAACGAAGGATATATTCTTGAGGTTTCCTCCATTTTCGTCGTCGCCGTCCCCGTTGAGGTTTCTTCCGCTTTTGTTTCATCCATTTTTTAAACAAATATTTTGAATACAATCTTCTGATATATTGACACTATGTGCAATTCTTAGACAACTTAAATTTTCATCTGCCTAAATTTTCGACCACGCGATATTTTTTAGATTACGTGATATTTTGAGCCAACTTAAATTTTCATCTACGTGAAATTTTCGATATTTTTCGACCGCCTAGATTTTCGAGATTTGGAGACTACCTAAATTTTTGAAAATTTGATTTTTCGAAAATTTGTCACTACCTAAATTTTTGAAATTTGGAGACTACCTAAATTTTTGAAAATCTCGCAAGGTGTAACATCCGGTGCGAGCGAAGTGACGCGCCGGATGTCATACCCTATACTACTGGCCACAATTCAACATTTTCACGAAAAAATCCCGTGTGGAGAACCAGTGTGAAGAAAATTTTCAACTTTTTCTCTCCGATTCACTTGAAACTCACGCTCTAGATGCAGAATTGCACGCTGATTCCAAATCTGGTCTCCGTTTTCCCGTCCGAGGCTTCGTTCACCCGCTAAAGCCATTTTCGTAAAATTCTAACTCTGTCGTTTTTTCGCCAATTTCCAAAATTTTCAATGGCGTTTCACATCTAAACGAAGGCATATATGAGCAAGCCGTTTCTTCCACTGAATTTGTCTCACTCTTAGCTTTCAAATGAGCTATTGCACGACTTTCTACGATCTCTAGAACCAAAGTTGGAAGAAACGCTGCCGAGGGGGGGGGACGTCCCAAAAATTTTTTCTCTCCGATTTCGCTGGAAACAACTTTCCTAACCCAAAATTTCACGTAGACTCCGAATTTGCCCTCCGTTTTCCCATCCGAGGCCTCCTTCATGCCGAAAAACGGCCTTTCTCATCCCAAAACCACCAAAACCCACTTTTTTTCTAACTCTGCCGTTTTCCTCTCTAAACCCAGGAAGATAGGGCCAAACTGAGCTTTCCACTGCATTTTTCTCACTCTTGGCTTTCAAATGAGCTATTGCACGACTTTCTACGATCTCTAGAACCAAAGTTGGAAGTCTGACAGGGGGGGATGACGCCCACAAATTTTTTTCTCTCCGATTTCGCTGGGAACATCCTACCTAACCCAAAATTTCACGTAGACTCCGAATCTGCCCTGCGTTTTCCCATCCGAGGCCTCCTTCATGCCGAAAAACGGCCTTTCTCATCCCAAAACCACCAAAACCCACTTTTTTCTAACTCTGGCAGTTTTCAGAGATTCCTACCCTTGCCTCACAGGAAAACTCCTCCTTCCTTCCTTCCTTCCTTCCAGAGGGGGGGGTAGGGAAACGCTTTCCTCCTCTCGGACCCATTCCTCCCATCACATCCTTGGCCATCTCCGTCCTCTCTCCAGAGGGGGGCTGAGTCGGCATGATGACTCATCGTTGCACATTTTGGTTTTTTTTTTGCACGGGCTTACTACTTATCAGCATCTCGCATTTGAAGTGGAAGGTCAATAGGCTACATTGACAAGATGGTTACTATGAATTTTGATGTCTTTTATGATTTTTGGGGCTTGATATATTTTGGAAGTTAATGGCTGTCTCGACATAACACTTTGTCTCATTTCCACAAAATTCTGATCAACATTGCAGAAGGTTTCTGTATTGTAACACAACCAAAATTCTGTTTGACGGATGATAAGATGTATAAACAATGAAAGGTTGCAGTAAAAAAACAAGCAGAATATCTAGTGAAATTTTGTAAAAGAATGCAATGTATTTGCTTGATAACACTCCACGCAATAATGATGGAAGCAGCAAGAGGAGAATTCTGTTTATCATCCAAAGAAACGCTGTAGCTCAACACCGATCGATAGTTACTTGGACGTGGCATGTTGTTGATTTATCTCACTACAAAATACATGTATATGTTGGGCAGTCACATTGCGCAGTCAAAAAGTTGTTTCTACAAGCATCATCCACGGTAGAACTGCAGATGTACCTGGTACGTACAAAGAATGACCATTATCGAAGCTGGGATCGTTCAACAAAATGGTTACCAAAATGTTTGAAGACAGAAGATGTTTCTCGGGCAACATGTTCTTTGAGTGGCCAGATTGTACCAGTACTTACCAATATAAAAGTGTTGGCATTGAAGATGCCTTATTTTATAAACAGCACTTTTTCTAAAACACATTTTGTTGTTGGTGATAGGACATGCAGATAATTGGTTTTACAATTCGTTTTCTTTTTTTAAAGAAGCATTTCTTTAAGTAAATAATATCTGATTTTTGTGCAAATTCGACGTTGAGTTGTTCAGAATTAAGAATTTTCTCTTGCGAATTTGGAATTTTTTGATTGATGGTGTCATTGATAAGCGGTTATCAGTCTAGGAGTGTTGTATATCAGAGTAGCGATTCGCGCAGGTGCTTACACGCGGGCGCGTGTTTTTGATAATTTGCACGTACAAGCGTGTGTTTTCCATTTTTACTCAATTTGCGCGTGTTTGTCGTCCGTTTGGTTTTTAGTTTACATTTTTGATGATATAGCACTATTGTAGAAGGAATCTGTGAAATATGTAAGAAACAGCATTGTTCAGCAATGCAGAAATTATTATAGACAAGCATAAGTCAACATAGAAATACTTAGAGCAGGTGATAATAATTGTCAAAGCCCAGTACCTTGTATGTTGTCTAATGTTATGTTAAATTCACCGTGGATTTTGAAGAAATACAACATATGTTAGATATCCGAAGTGAAGGTAATACCGGTAATCTAGAAAGAATTCTGATATTTCAGACAAGTGACAAACTAAAGAAATACTTCGAGTAGACAATGAATACCTAGCCGAGATGATCAAGCTCAACCTGCTCCAAATTATCTGCCGATTGAGAACACGTTTTGGAATTCGCCTGAAATTCACATAAACTTGAGCATTGAACATTTGGTTTGCGACAAGGACCTCGAAGACCCACATCATTCTTTTTGACACTTGAATTCAGTAGATTGATTGATTGTTTTCGGGGGCTTATTCGTCATAGTTATAGCTTGTAAATATCAATTTTGTTGATGTTGCGGACAAATTCGGCTAGACTAGGCAACCATTTTTTCAGATAAGATTTTTTGTTTTGAACGGATGACACTGTAATATTCTTTGATATCAATAGAACACGTTGAGTATCATGGATAAGTCTTTATAGTTCGAACATACAATCAAGTGTACTTAACACTGGTACATGCAAGATTTGAATTTCTAAAACTGCAACCATGGATATATGAGAGAGAGAGAAATGTTTATATTGTATCGTCGAATAGAAATCAGAAATAAAATACACAGATAAAAGTAGCAGAATGACAGTTTTGTTTAGTCGAAACTAAGAACACATTCGTATACGCGTACAAAAGCAAGTATAAAACTAATAGTCACGTGCATTTAGTGTCTCGTAGATGACCTTGAAAGGGTGCTACAAATGCGTGGAACAAAAGAATTTTGACGACACAGAGTTCTACAGAATGGTACGGCAAGACGCCCACTTGGTAAATAACTGGGGAACAATTCTCTGATGGAGGTCTCTAATCTTTCCAGGCTGTTGAAGGTGTTGATAGCTTGCGACCATCTTCTAGCTTCAATGTCATCCAGCTTCAGATCACGCGATTTGATTTTTAGACAGCGCCTCTGAATCTTCTCCAGTCGGTTTGAGTCTGTTGAGGAGATTCCCACAAACGCTGGGCAGCAGTACTCTATCAGCGACCGAACCAATGCTTGATAAATGGTAGTGAAGTCATCAATACTAGTGACAGATCTGACCCGCCTCAGAATGTACATGCGTTGAGCACACTTTTTCTCGATGAACTTTACATGGCCTTGAGTTGATGCTAAAAACAGCTTTCGTCTCTCCTTGAAATCTATTGACCAGATTAAAATAGTTAATTAAAAGATATGTACGCTTGAATAAATTTCAAGGAGAGACGAAAGCTGTTTTTAGCACCAACTCAAGTATGAAGAACCTCCTGTTGGCGTCCATCCTGTATGTTTACATGGCCTCTCCATCCAAGGTTCGCATCCAAATGAACCCCAAGAAACCGAATGCTGTCTTGGAACTTGACAGTTGGGATGGCACCCTCGATACTGCAAATGCTCTTGAATCCACCGCGGTAATTCACTAGACCAGTGGTTTTCTCCGTATTCAAGGTCAACTCATTTGACGCAACCCAATCTGAAATATTGTCAAGATCACTTTCAATCTCAGCAAGATCCTTTGGAATGCTGGACATTCGGACTCTTGATAAGAAACAAATGTCGTCAACATACTTGATTATGTGGTTCGAGGGGAAAATAGTCTGAAGCGATGAAATATAAATGTCGAACAAATAAGGTCCTAGGAGGGACCCCTGTGGCATTCCTCCTGTGACCTTCATCAATTCACTCTTCTGTCCATCAATGCGTACTCTCTGTTGCCTGTCCGATAAGTAGCTCTTCAATAGCAACAGAAATCCCGCAGGAAGATTCATCTGACTGGCCTTGGAAAGCAGCTTTGAGTGACAAACTCTGTCAAAGACCTTGGAGAGGTCAAAACAGATCAGAATAGCGGCTCCCGTCTGTGGGTCATCGGCAAATCTGGTTAGGACATCGTGAGCATAGATGACAGCGTGAGTTGTTGATGATTTCTTCCTAATCCCGTATTGATTAGCACCAAGGTGAGCTGTTAGCTGGGGACGGATGCTTGATAGGATGACACGCTCGGCAATCTTGGCTGGAATTGGCAAGAGGCTAATCGGTCTGGATTTTTCTATTACATTCTCCGAGGATTTGGGGATCGGGATTATGTCACCAATTTTCCAGATCAGTGGAAAACGTCTTTGGCGCAGGCATTCACTAATGAGGTGATGGATCGGCTCAGCGAGGACCAGAGACCACTTCTTGTAAACTGCAGTAGGCACAGAATCACTTCCAGTTGCCTTTGGTAGGAGTCGTGAAAGAATGCTCCAGATGCCCTCAACACTTAACTCAGGTAACCAGCAGTCGTCTGGAGACCCGTCGACGAAGTCAAAACTGGAGTTGTTGGCAATGCTACAGTAATAGTCATTGATCGTATTGAGCACCTCGGATGGATTACTGGAGTTTCTGAGCCAATCACTGGGATCTCTTCCAGATTTTCCCCTCTCCATGTTGACGAATAACCATAGACCCCTTGCGGAATCTGAGCATTTAGAGCGAAAGTAGTACTGCTTGGCCTTCAGAATTTCTTGTTTTGCCTTGACTTTCAAACCGTTGAACAACGGCCAGTTTCGAGCACGATAAGCCTCCCATCGGCGGTTTATCAGGATCTTCAAAAGAGGTGAGATCCATGGAGCATCATTGTCAGTCAAATAGACTGTTGTTTGCGGAATTAACTTCAGTGCATCATACATGAATCCATAAAAAATATCACATTTGGTGTCGATATCATTCGGAGCATACAAGCGTGAAAAGTCATTGTCAAGGAAAGATCTTTCAAATGCAAAAATGTTCGACAAGCGTAAGTCATAGAAGATATGTTTCCTCACCATACGCTGCTTCGCCAATACTTTTGTCTTAGCAAGAACAGTAGCATGATCTGAGCCGGCTATTGGAGCACCAATTGAGACGTTTTCGGGAAGATAGTCATTTGACAAGCTCTTGTCCACGAAAATGAGGTCGAGGTTGGCAGTCTGTCGAGTCGCACCATGTACAATAGTAATCAAGGAGAATCCAGATTCAAGGAAGGAGCGATTGTATCGGCTAAAGTCACCAGCCACGATTAGTCGATGAGATAGGTAAGATAAAGTAAGATATCTAGCGTGTAGATATACATAATAACACAGATTTAAATTGAAGTCATTGCAGCTTCCCCCCTCTGAAGGAGAAGCTCTAATCGGTAAAACAAAATCGTTTTGTCTGACTGGGATTTTTTCGCAATTCATATCGTCGTTCTGGAGTATCTGTATTTCGAGTGGTAACAGCAGTATCGTTGTCAGTTGCGCACACATCACTTGAAGAATGATGACGCTTTAATCTCCTGGCATTCCATACATTGCCGTCAGAAAGTCCATATGTCCAATAACCACGGTATTGTACAATCTTCGGCGGTTTACTGGATGATGGCTCACCTTTTAAAACCATGTGTCTGAGGAGTTTAGCTCTCACTAGATCGCCGACCTTGAATTTGACAGAGCCTTTGGGTTCACGGAACTGAACTTCTGGAACTACGGTTCGAAAATTCCCATCATCTCTCAGTACTGAAACTGGCTTTACATATTCGAAGGGCAATCTGGCGCTTCTTCCACCAAACATTAACTGTGCCGGAGAACTTCCATCCGCGTTCGGCGTTGATCGGTAGGATGCGAGGAAATTCATGATTTTATCATGCCATGTACCTTCCTCTCCTTCAAAAGTTTCAATAGTCCTTTTAAGGGTACCATTAAATCTCTCAACAAGACCATTTCGAGATGGATTATAAATAGGTGTGCACTGATGTTTGATTCCACGATTTGCGAGATAATTGACAAATTTAATGCTCGTAAATTGGGGACCAT
The DNA here is from genome assembly GCA_907163375.1 of Prostheceraeus crozeri. Lineage (NCBI taxonomy): Eukaryota > Metazoa > Platyhelminthes > Polycladida > Euryleptidae > Prostheceraeus > Prostheceraeus crozeri. Next base: position 9,330 of record CAJQUW010007705.1, read on the forward strand.
TATCAGACCGCATAATACCAGGATTACCGTAACGAGCAAATATTTCTGTCAGCCAGTTGACCAGGTTTTCTGATGAAGTATCAGATGTCCAAAATATTTCAGGGAATGAAGAAAAATAATCGATCAGTACGACAGCAAATTCGTGACTTTTTGGTGCATTCGCGAAGGGTCCACATATGTCAATTGCAACATGATCCCAATAGGCATTCGGACGGGGCATTTCTCGTGTTTCGTATGGAGAATTTCTATGCGATTTTGATGATTGTTCACAGCCCTGACATTCTTTTACTAGTCTTTCAATTTGACTATCCATACCAAGCCACCAATATGACGACCGTAATTTACGCTTCATTCTGGTCATTCCAGGATGCCCCAAAATGAGCTGATTTTATTGAATTTTCATGAAAATTTTGATCCGGTACAACCGACAATGAAGAAGGTCCGTGCAGATTTATTCCGAGTCCTTGGATCAAGTCTTGTCCAATTGTCGGATGACAGTGATTAGGCAAGACATAGAGGTCACAATGTATTTTATTTTTGCCGTACCATACCACGGCCCTGAATTTCGACTTTATTCCTTCAATTGGCTTGTGATCAAAATTATAGATCGGTGTGTGGTTTGGCTGTAAATGAGCCTTGTTGAAATATTTTCGATATTGTAGTTGTGTAACTCCAGAAATAGAGGATTGTGAATCTACATCAAAGTTTACGGTTTGTGTGTTCTTGCAGAAGTAACCACATACTGTCAAGTCGATCTGAAAAGGGGACTTCACGGAAGAAATTCGGAGAATGGATTTGATTGTCTTTGATGAGCTAAAACATTGTTCGGGAAAATGTCCTGCTTTCCTACATTTACTGCATGTGTGATTCACTGCTGGACATTCACGACGTGAATGGTAGTCCTTTGAACCACACCCATAACAGTGTGACCATTTTTTACGCAACGATTCAGTATTATTTGCGTCGCCGTAATTTTTCTGCGATTTTCTATCACTGCGATTGACTGCGGCAATAGTAGAAGCATTCGACAGTAATCTTTTTTGTTCGTTTTCAGTGGTTTCCGCTGCTTGTATGAAAGCAAACAATTCCTCTAAATTTGGATTCGACTTTGAAAGCAAATCTCTTTGTACGTTTGGAAATCTTTGACCACAAGCTTCAGCAAGCTTTAACGCCATGAAATAATTCAAATCCTTCATTGCAAGGTCTGCATTTCGCGCCAATGTGCCTATTCTTGATCGAAGTTCTTGTACGGATTCATAATTTTCTAGTTTTTCGTGAATAAAGTCATAAAATGAGGTAACTTTGGTCGTATGTTTTTCGAAAGTTGCTCTTAAAAGAGATAACAACTCAGAATATGTTCCTTTTCGAATGTCAAATTTCCTGTTGGTTTCGGAGAATTCTCTAAACCGATGGAATGCTTTGGAACCAATTGATCGAAGTATTACGGGCACCAAATTTGGGTTGTCAAGTCCTGATGCAAGAATGTATAAGTCAAATTCATCTTCATATAATTCCCATTTATTTGGGGGTTCATCCGCGTGATCAGGCCAGAACAGTGCTCCGATTCATTCCAGAAAATATGGACCCGAAATTCCAGAAAATTTCCATTATGCAGTATCTCTAACAAATATGATTTTTGGCATTGGGTCCTGTTGAAGTTAAACATCTTCAATTAATATCAACGTTCCCGAGTAATCATACGAGCGTATGATAGAAATTTATCTAAAATATCAGTTTCAAACCTCTCGACTCCTTTATCAATCCTCATTCCTTTATTCCATGGATTTTTCGGTAAAATATAGTTAATTCTATTAAACAACGACGTACATGTACATGTACTTCCCAATCCCATGGTCTCGTGAATCGAAGAAGGCTACCGTAGCATTTTGTAAATATCGAACTGGTAGCAAATATGCGCTTCAAAGTTTATGAAAGTTATGCTATCAGTGCTGACGCAGAATTCGCCATTTTATACTCCTTTTATCGTCCTAAATACATATAGTATGATTCCAACATCATTAATTATACTTGGCTTTCCCCGAACTTGTTAATAGTTTAATAATTTAATAGTTTTATCTCGGCATATCATACTGTATAAAATGTACTACGCACATGTATAAAATTTTGTTTTCTGTTTCATGTCCGACTATCTATTGTAGCAGCAGATATCATCACCAGAATCGACTTATGCATAATCTATGTCACAATGTTTTTCTGACGTTCTATGTCATAGTTCACAATTTGAATTGTAGCTGTAGCCTACTTCAAGAGCTTGCTATCATAACAATATTATAACTCAACAAACTCAGACGTCTTGCCTCGTTATATTGGTGAGCCCGAACAAACAATGGATGCCAGCTTTTCAACTGCCGCTTCGTGCAACTCAGTATCTGTCAAAATTCCAGCATTTATGATCAAAAATATCATAGCATGGTTTATACTTTGTGACGCTCAATTTTCAATCGCAAACATAACTTCACCTTTACCAAGTCAAGCCATGTAATTGCTAATTTACCATCTGATGTCATATCAAGACTGTACGCTTGGATTCTCAAACAAGCAGACCGCGGTAAAATTCATTTCGGTGATCTCCAACAACAACTTCTACAGATCTATGATTTAACTGATATTGAGAGGTCGCATGCCTTACTTGAACTTCCAACATCGGGACTAGGTGACCGCAACCCTATTCAACTTGCAGAAGAGATGCGATTGCTTTCCTTAAAAGCTGATGTCTCTCAAGTCGATCTACTTGCCGAAATATTTATGCGAACAATTCCGAGGTCTGTAAGAGATCAAATGAACAACACGAATGGACTGTCAATCGAAGACTTGGGAGAACTAGCTTAGAACATTTGGCAGCATACCTCTTCGTCAACGTCACGGGTTAGCTCGACAAGAATAACTGAATCTACTGTTTTTCATGATCCAACAATGAGCATTTCAGCAATGAAACGCAAAGTACATCATTCAACGAACCAAAACTTTTACCGAAGTTCGCAAAGAGCACAAACCCGAACTCCTCAGCTGAATGACGAGGGATTGTGCTATCATCACGAAAAATTTGGTGGTAGAGCGCAATCTTGCACTCCTGGCTGTGTTTACTCAAAAAACTTGAACAGCGGTCGTCAATAAACTCAATGGCGACCGCAGACAAAGACACTCTATTCCTTGCAGCTGATCTCTGAAGTGGGATCAAATTCCTCATTGACACAGTGGCTTCTAAATCGGTTCTTCCACCGTCGTTCAAAGTTAATTCCTATACTCCATACGATGGACCACTGTCATTAGTTTCAGCCAATGGAGGACTCATTAAAATTCTCGCACAGAAACTGCTTAAGGTCAGACTAGGTGATTGTGATTTCAAATGGACATTTCTCATAGCTGAAGTCAATCAACCAATCATTGGATCTGATTTTTTGGCTCATTATGAACTATTGGTCGATGTCGCAAAACATCGATTAGTGAAAGCCACTGACTTCTATTCAATTCCATTACAACCACAGGCTGGTACTCACATGAGCTTAAAGGTGGTCTACACTGACAAATTCTTGAAGCTACTTGACAATTTTCCAGAACTTACTGCTCCTCAGTTCAAATCATTAACTGTTTTGCATGGCATACAGCATCATATTGAGACACGAGGCCCACCAGTCTGGTCTCGTCCAAGGCGTCTATGTCCTGAAAAACTAGCCATAGCTGAAAAAGGATTTCGTAAAATGGAAGATTTTGGCATTATTCGCCCGTCATCATCACCCTGGGCATCGCCTTTACACATGGTTCCGAAAGAAAACGGGGAATGGAGACCCTGTGGTGATTATCGACGACTGAATCAGCGGACAACACCGGATAAATATCCCATTCCTCTCATTTCTGATTGCACTGCAAAACTATCTGGTTCAACCATATTTAGCAAAATTGACCTTATCAGAGGCTACTTTCAAGTGCCCGTCCATCCTGAAAGTATACCGAAAACAGCAATTACAACACCCTTCGGTTCGTTCGAATTCCTGAGAATGAGTTTTGGTCTTCGAAACGCAGCACAAGCGTTTGTGAGAGTAATGCATAAAGCTCTCCATGGTTTTGATTTTGTTTTTATCTATCTGGACGACATTCTTGCATTCAGTTCAGCTGAATCTGATCACGAAAATCATCTTCGAACTGTTTCCGAACGTTTGCAACAGCGCGGATTAATCATCAAGCTAGAGAAATGCGCATTTGGGAAACCTGAAATTGAATTCCTCGGTCATGTCATCGATGTTTCAGGAATTCGACCACTTCCAGAGAAAGTGAACTATTCTCATAGATATATTTTCTCTATTCAATAGTGAACTATTGTGTCACTATGAAATACGGACCTGGGAAAGACAATATTATTGCGGACGCATTGTCTCGTTTAGATTCAATCAACATCGGAATTGACTACGAAGCTCTTGCAAGAGCTCAAAACAAAGACGCTGAATTTCCTGAATCCTACTCAAGGAATCCTAACTTGAAAATCGAAAATATTTCAATTCCTGGCTCCACTGTGACGTTGTGGTGTGACATCTCTTTGAAAAGACCAAGACCAATTGTCCCTGAATCCTTTAGAAAGCAAGTTTTAACGCTTATGCATTCAACTGGCCACCCATCAATAAGATCAGCAAGAAAATTGAGCACGGATCGTTTCCTTTGGTTTGGCATGAATAAAGATGTTTCAGAGTGGACTCGAGCCTGCCAAAGTTGTCAAAAAAGCAAAGTTTATCGTCACACCAATTCTCCGACCGAATCAATGAAAAACCCAATTCGCCGCTTCAGTTCAATACACTTGGACATCGTAGGCCCTCTTTCGATTTCCAATGGATTTAGATATCTGTTGACTGTCATTGATCGGACCTCACGCTGGCCAGAAGTCTTTCCCATAACAGAGGCTACAGCAACAGAATCCGCGCAAGCTTTCCTTCACGGTTGGATAGCTCGCTATGGGATCCCTCAAGACTTGACTTGCGATGGAGGCTCTCAATTCACTTCGGAATTCTGGACGAATCTTAACAAGTTAATGGATATCACAGTTCATCACACGACAGCTTATCATCATCCAGAATCAAATGGTGTCATAGAACGCCTGCATCGACACTTGAAAAGCGTCTTGATGGCACGCATGAATAATGATCACAACTGGTTCCAGCATCTCCCCTGGACTTTACTATCCTTGCGATCCACACCTAAGGAAAACACCGGGATTTCCTCAGCTGAAAGACTTTTCGGTGAGCCTTTGATAGTACCAGGAGAGTTCTTCCCCACAGATCACGATGACATCGAAATCAAGAGATTAAGGATCAAAGTCGGTACTTTTTCCCCCGTGCCTCCTCCACGAAAATACAAACTTTCATATGTGCCAAAATCTCTACAAAATGCTTCTCACGTTTTCGTTAGAATTGACTCTCATCGTATCCCGTTAACTCGTCCTTACCAGGGACCTTTTTTGATATTGCACCGAACTGATAAAACCCTGTTTTTAGTGCTTGGAAATCGCCAGGATTGGGTTTCGATCGACCGCTGTAAACCGGCATACCTGGACGAATTTCAAACTACCTCTGGACGCTTAAATCTTCCACCAAGTTAAAAATGATGTTTGGTTATTGCTCATCTAAATTTTTTTAGGAAAATCACATATAGTTACATGCAAACTCATGATTGTGTAATTGTTCATGTCTATGCGAAACTGCGTCGATTCTGGGAGGGGCCTATGTAGCAGCAGATATTCAGCAGATTTCTTCGCGTAATGGTACAATATTCAACGTATACATTAGTAGGGTTTGACGACAAATATTTGCATGTTATAGCACTGATATTCGCCTTCAATTCCCAGGACATTATTTGCAACATTCAAGAAATTAAATTTTGATGATTATGTTGTGTTACTAAAATCTCGACTTCTTGGCTTGATCCATGGTGGTAATGAGTAGCGATCAACAACAAAAATGTCTAGCCATCGTTAAACGGGCATTCATTATTGGGACGAAGCGATTGCAACTGATATTACCGTTCAACTCCCCTTTCCTACGGTCTTGTCGACTTCTCGCACCCGAAAATCGGACCAACTCGAAGGTCGAGAAATGGGGAATGGAGTTGTTGAAGCATCTTTCCCCATTCATATCTCCTCGGATCGAACAATCTGATTTGGAGGTGGAGCTTCGGTATTATCATACGATGTCTGGATGTCACACTTCGAGCGAATCGACCATTGAGTTCTGGTCAACTACGGAAAAAATCAAAAGTTGCCTATGCTCTACAGATTGGTGAAAATCGTCATCGTTATCCCACATGGGAACAGCGAAATTGAAAGGCAGTTCAGTGTCCTGTCTGACGTTGTGACAAAGAAGCGATCTTGCCTCTCGCCGGACACTATACAGGCACTGGTCGTCAGTAAGTCGATACTTTCGGCTAATGGTTGGACAAATTCCACTGTTCCAATCAATGAAAGCCTTCTGAGTGTCTGCTCTGCTGCACATCAGCACTACAGGAAGAGAAAAAGGGATGAAGCCAAAGCGAACGAGGATAAAAACATGGAGGCACAAATTATTGGAGATTTTTCCAATTTTCGGAAGTCAAATGACTCACTCATGAATATTGAAAGTTCTGCCCTTGAAGCGGATCGGCAATTGCAAGAACTTATTGCTGAAAAAGAGAAACTTGCAGAGTTTATTGCGACGGCAACAACAAAAGTGAAAGATTCGGAAGAAAAATTGAAATTTCTATTAGAGAAGAAAAAGACTCTATTGAAACAAAAAGAAAAAAAAGATGGTGTCTTTGATGGACCAATTTGTTGTCAAAGAGTCATCTTCCAAATAACTTCAGACCTTCGTGAAAATGAATGAATGTGGATAAACTGAGTATTTTTTGTAATAAAATATATGTACATGTACCTGTTGAGCAATGGCAGTAGTACAGTGCTTAGATGAAAATAGATAATACGATACATGTGCAACATAGATATAACGTTTCTTCATTGTATGCCGATTAACTAATATTTTCTATGTGTTGCTGTACGCTTTAAGTTGTTGAAGCATTCAGATTTGCCTGTAGTATCTCAAAGCTTCCATTCATTTTGAAACCCAAGCACATGAAGATAAGCTTTATGAAGACTATTATGCACAATATTTGAAGAAATGTAAGGGATATAACTATTAACTAGTCTGCAGGGGTCTTAACTAGTCTGTTCCCGGGGATCAAAATACTTACAGATGCATTAAATCAATGTACTGATATATCAATTATTGAATACTATCCCATTAACGGTTTCTATGCCGTTTTAATGTGATAGTACATAATACCCGAAAATTCCCGAAAATTTCAGCCATTCGGGAATTCCTGAAAATTTGGAGGGTATGTCTAGGGACTCAAGCGGTTAACCGGTTAACCGGTTAACCGGTTAACTAAATTTAACCGGTTAAAAAATAATTAATCGGTTAACCGACGCTTTCCCAACTTTTCTGCTACATTGCAACTACATTGCTTTAGTTTTCATTTTCCAATTTCGATAATATCTCATTGCTGATGTAAGCTATTGCCAAATAATAATTTCCTGGAAAGGGAGTGAGACTCGAAACAGCAGAAGCCATCGTTTTTCTGCATCACAATAACTCTACCTGATTTCTTCGTTTTCCCAGGCAATTTGTTTTGATAAAATACTCTTATACGTATATTTTGTGGTTACAATAGTTGATATCTGATCATCCAAGATCCATTCCATTATGATAACAAGGAAGTTTTTAATTCCAGATAAGATTGATGTTTTGATTAGCAATAGAGAATAATGACATAGCCTACCGGGTATATTGTTACTTGTGATGAGTTACCTAACCACATCAATTGTGATAAGTCTTGGCTCATTATAAGTAATTTAAAAGTAGAGGAATATCAAGTGATCTTGTATTAGGAAAAAGTAATTCTAATTGATATCAGTCTTCTACACATGACCATCTACAAGGAATTCAACATATTAATACTGATGTATCAATAATAACATAAATATATTAGTAACCTAAAGATAGCTTTGTGTAGCCGTTGTTTTTATATTATCTGGCCACATCCTATATAAGTTGTGAATTACCATACTGGTACCTCACATTGAATGTTTTGTACAGATTTTATAGTAAAATATACATTATTATTATTATTAGTGGATTTAGATTTTATTATTTGTTATTTTGAATAATTAACATGGAATTAGGCACATTCCGTGAAACTGATTTTAGGTTCAAGTTAGCCAGACGGAATAAACTCAAATATTCACGAGGGTATACTAAAACATAACAGTATTCTTGAAAATAAAATATTAAGGAAGTAGACTTACAAGCAATCAGTAGAAAATGTTTATGTCCATAAAGTAAGCGAGCTTACTCAACTGGTATAACAGGTAAACATGCATAACTCATACACTATACTCAGTGCGACTATATAAGCCTTGTATAGTCACATGGAATTGAAAAACATCTATTACTAGTATTACATCGGTTAACCGGTTAACCGGTTAATTTCTCGTCGGTTAACCGGTTAATTTATAATTAACCGCTTGACTCCCTAGGTATGTCGCTCGGAGCACTGCCAGAAGATGGGCGCTGCGCCGATAATAATCTCAATTGGATTTGTAGAAACACCTGCATCACCTTTTGAAGGCATATCAGTAACTCAAGCGTTGTAACGTGGAGCAAATGAAGGCTGATTTGCAATAAAGATTGATGCTTAAACTGGTTCAAAATCCAAAAATCCTCGTCGCCATTCTGTAATATTCTTTGATATCAATAGAACACGTTGAGTATCATGGATAAGTCTTTATAGTTCGAACATACAATCAAGTGTGTTTAACACTGGTACATGCAAGATTTGAATTTCTAAAACTGCAACCATAGATATATGAGATAGGTAAGATAAAGTAATATATAGTAAGATAGTAAGATATCTAGCGTGTAGATATACATAACAACATAGATTTAAATTGAAGTCATCACAGACACCTCAGCTTGTCCTATGAACCACAGAATTTTTGCTTATCATACAGCTATCTCGAATTCGTCTCAGAATATCGTAAAAAGTAAGAGATGAAAATCCTTGACACCTTGTATCAGGAATTTGATAAATATGTGCACGTATTTGTCCTATATAAAGAATCAAAGCACTGATCATATCATCTCTTTGAGGTAGCTGAATCTGACTGCATTCGGATACAGTCGGAAGGGTTGCTGAAAATCCTCGCCTTCACTGAAATATTGACGGTCGTAATTCTTATTACGGTGCTTCAGTAATTAGATAAGTGCGCGCGTGTTTTTTGACCATGTGCGCGTTTTATATTCTACCTCAAGAATCGCAGCACTGTTGTATACGTCATACGAGGTATTACAAAGAAATTTAATGAAAAAAATAACAGAATTTGGTGCGTCATAAGTACTCACCAAGAACAATTAATTTAATCCATCGAAGTGTGAGCCATGACTCGATACTATCTTCACAACGTTCTTGGAAACCTGCAGAGGCTTCCTGAAGCATTTCCCCTACAGACTTCTCCCAAATTGCGCTCCAGTCAATTAAATATCTGATTGGATTATCTTGGTAGACTTAGCAGAGGAACCAACATAAACGCCTGGATTTCCAGCGGGTTCGCAAGGAGGTTTCCAGCAGAGGATGTGTTCTTGGTACAAAGATATTATTTATACAAAATTTTCATAAATCTTTCATTTTTAAGAACTGCATAATCTTGGGTCAGTTGACAGTGGCTTAGAATATAAGAAGTCATTAGACACGCTCATCGAACCGGATACAACCTGTTATACCGTACCCGAAGAAGAAGGTATTCTTTCATATTTTCAATCATAGCGACCCGGGTACGTGGAACCTCACATTTTCAACGGATACAACCTGATAAGAAAATTAAGAACTTGACAAGCTATAATGAATCAAATATTCTGAATGATTGATGTTCGGGATGGTGATGAGGATGGTGATGATGATGACGAGGTCAGGTTTTCGAGTTGATCTGCGTCAGAATAGTCCCGACCTACAAAATTTGCCGGGACTCTCGAGTTATTGAATCAGCTACTCTTGAATCCCAGTCGGCTGGCATTGCAAATCACAGAAAAGCTTTTAATTTTCAAAACTATTCGTGGTTTGCCTTCATGAAACATTCTTATTTTTGATAGTTGGCATTATTAATTTTGAATTTTTCAGCAGTGCATTGAATATGGGGATTATGATATTGTTTGAACTTTGCATGTATTTGCCACATCTGAAGCATTCCTAACTTTGAATTATATTATAAATAGTCATCAATGATTTCTACAAAAAAAAGATAGGCCCCTACAGTCCTCCTTTTTTCTATAAGGTGTCGTTTCATTCATTCAACCTCAGTCACTAAACCTTGTTGGATTTGTTTGGAAATGTAATATATTATAAACAAGAGTCTTAGGTCTTTTAATATCCTACACATTGCACTTGATGGTTTTGATTTTAAACTCATTCAAAATTCAGAAAACGTCAGCCATAATTGTCAAATTATTATATTTCCAGGAAGCATAATCTAAACAAACTTCTATTGCACATGCTAGGCTATCAAGCTAAAGAAGGTTGGGATCGAATATTGAAAATAAGCTTGTAGGACTACAGTAGGGTTGTGCGCGGTGCACCGGTACTCCAGTTCTTCTGCTTGCTTTTGTTCTCGGGCCGGTGCACCGAAATCTGCGAATTTCGATCAAACTGATCTCTTGCTGTATTGTTTCAATTATAATAAATTTATTTTATTTGTTGTAATACTGTAATCTTTAAGCTTGCAGCATAATTAGTCCAACTAGGAGAACATTATTCAGTTCTGTTAATCAGTTAAATTCAAACTTTAAATGTATTTTTATATCATGAACATTGAGACTTTTGAACGTTACAGCTATATCATAAAATAGCCGATGCATTTCCTGATGTTGAGAAAAAAATGGGAAAAAAGTGACGAAAATTAGATAATTCAAGTTCATGACAAATTTTAGGCCACGAAATCTCAAATGCCGTGACCTCAGAATTTCAGAAGCTTACAGCGGTACCCTGATGTTGTTCCTCTTGCTAGGACAATGGCTACTTTGGTATTCCAGCGGCCAAAAAGATCTCTCAAGCAACCAGTAGCATTATCGCATCACAGATAAAGCAGAGTAATATCGAGATGTTGATTTTCTTGCATAGCAATTTGTGGATAATGGTGATATTGCTTCGAATTTTTCTACATTTCCTGATGTACCCAAGTATTTTGAAAAAATGATAGAAAATAAGCTCTTCCCTTGTCTTTATTTCTTTAATTAATCAATTAAAATCCCAACGTTTCGTTCGCCACTGAGATAGTACTGAATAAGCATTGGTTATTCATTTTTCTTATTAGTTTTTATTGGGAAATCTAGAAGATGGTAATTATTGTACTTGCAAGTAAAATAATTGTCATCTTCTATACTTGGTTTCCCAAAGAAAATAACTTAGTAGTTTAGTCATTTTAATTTTTTACGAATTTTTTGCTGCATGTCTTTATAATTTCTGTTTTATCTAGTTTTAAAGAATAAGAATTCCATCAGAAATATCATAGAGACGTGCGCGGGTTCAGTATGGCAAGAGTCACTTGCAGGCATTGGCAAAATAAAAGTAAGAGAGACCTATTCAAGTTTGTTTTAAATTCTCAAGACTACACATTATATTGGAATTTTCCTGGACTCTCTAAACTTTGCTTCGAATTCTTGAAAATGTGAGCAAATATCCTGAAAGACATAGTCTCTACCTTCAAGATTTTGAGGATTCAATTGACAATCGCGCACGAAACAACTTATATTTCAACGATACTTTTATAAGTGTTTCACATTGACTTTTTAAAATTTTCGGTGCACCGGTCATCATGCCCGGTACAACGGTGCGAGCAGATGGGGCTACCTCGCAGCCCTATTATATAGTGAAATTGAATTTGATTTGTTTGGTCAAACATTATACATCTCTATAAATAACCAAAACAACAGGAATTCTCCATATCCGTAAAAAGTGTCATGCTATTTACTGATAGCTTTGTCGCCAAGATTAACAAAACCAAGATTGAGGTGCAATATTGAAGAACATGTTTTCTAATAAGTTCCTATAGATAAATGTCCAATATGCTACATACCAATTGACAAGGCCTCTGCCAGTAGTAATAAAAGGTCCAGAATAAACACAGCGCGCCCCCCTCCCCCCCTCCCCCCCTCTGGAACGACAGAGGTTGTGGTCTGTCGTGGTGTGCCGGCCAGGTTGGTTCACAACATGTTCGCTGACTCCCCCCCCCTCTGCAACGACAGAGTGTGAGACTCGAGTGAGTTGGTCCGACCGCCTGGTTGACTTGGGCGACCGTCTAGGTTGACGTGGGCGACCGTCTAGGTTGACGTGGGCGACCGTCTAGGCTGACGTGGGCGACCGTCTAGGTTGTCGTGGATGGTGAAATGGCTGCCAGATTCGGATTCAGCGTAAAATTCTGCATCTGTGATGTGATTTCCAGCTCAATCGGCGAGAAAAACTGTTTCTTCAAAATTTTGGCAGAGTTAAAATGTGGGACGTTTTGGTGTGTAGGGCCCAAACGAAGCCTCGGATGAGAAAACGGAGGCAAGATTCGGATTCAGCGTGAAATTCTGCATCTGTATGGTGAATTTGAAAGCAATCGGAGAGAAAAAATTTTTCGCTGACGTCCCCCCCCCTCTGGACAGCTTGCTTCGATTTTGGCTTCCAGTGGATGGATTTTGTCGTGCGATAGCTCGTTTGAAAGCTAAGAGTGAGACAAATTCAATGAAAGAATCGGCTTGTTCCTATCTGTCTTCGTTTAGATGTGAGACACCATTTAAGATTTTGGGACATTGGTGAAAAACGACAGAGTTAGAATTTGGGACGTTTTGGGCTCTAGCTTCAAAACGAAGCATCGGATTGGAAAACGGATTTCAGATTTGGAATCAGCGTGAAATTCTTTATCTGTATGGTGAGTTTCAAGTCAATCGGAGAGAAAAAATTTCCAACATTTTTCGAAAAAACGACAGAGTTAGAATTTGGGACGTTTTGGTGTGTAGCGCCCAAACGAAGCATCGGATGAGAAAACGGAGGCCAGATTCGGAATCTACGTGAAATTTTGGGTTAGGAAGGATGTTTCCAGCGAAATCGGAGAGAAAAAATTTTCACTGACGTCCCCCCCCCTCTGGACAGCTTGCTTCGATTTTGGCTTCTAGTGGACGGATTTTGTCGTGCGATAGCTCGTTTGAAAGCTAAGAGTGAGACAAATTCAGTGAAAGAATCGGCTTGTACCTATCTGTCTTCGTTTAGATGTGAGACGCCATTTAAGATTTTGGGACATTGGCGAAAAACGACAGAGTTAGAATTTGGGACGTTTTGGGCTCTAGCTTCAAAACGAAGCATCGGATTGGAAAACGGATTTCAGATTTGGAATCAGCGTGAAATTCTTTATCTGTATGGTGAGTTTCAAGTCAATCGGAGAGAAAAAATTTTCAAAATTTTTCGAAAAAACGACAGAGTTAGAATTTTTGCGATGGCTGCCTACTGTAGAGCCAAAACGAAGCATCGGATGAGAAAACGGAGGCCAGATTCGGATTCAGCGTGAAATTCTGCATCTGTATGGTGAATTTGAAAGCAATCGGAGAGAAAAAATTTTTCGCTGACGTCCCCCCCCCTCTGGACAGCTTGCTTCGATTTTGGCTTCCAGTGGATGGATTTTGTCGTGCGATAGCTCGTTTGAAAGCTAAGAGTGAGACAAATTCAATGAAAGAATCGGCTTGTTCCTATCTGTCTTCGTTTAGATGTGAGACACCATTTAAGATTTTGGGACATTGGTGAAAAACGACAGAGTTAGAATTTGGGACGTTTTGGGCTCTAGCTTCAAAACGAAGCATCGGATTGGAAAACGGATTTCAGATTTGGAATCAGCGTGAAATTCTTTATCTGTATGGTGAGTTTCAAGTCAATCGGAGAGTTTCAAGTCAATCGGCGAGAAAAATTTTCAACATTTTTCGGAAAAACGACAGAGTTAGAATTTTTGCGATGGCTGCCTACTGTAGAGCCAAAACGAAGCATCGGATGGGAAAACGGAGGCCAGATTCGGATTCAGCGTCAAATTCTACATGGAAATGGTGTATTTCCAGCTCAATCGGAGCACTAGAACCGGAGATAGACGGGATTTTTAGTGTTTGGATGATGGGTATTACGTCATCAGCTGATCGCCACACACTATATAAGCTGGGAACCGACGGAGACTTTTCATTTAGAGGAGAACGATTGTCAGAGGTAGGTCGTCTCTCTGAGCTCCGATGATAGCTTCGGACATTCCAAATTCCAAGTTTCTGTAAGAAACCGACTTAGAAAATTTCATTGCTGATATCAGCTAAGGCGTCAGACTTAGAGGTTCGCCAGGAGATGGCCTTCGTCTCCAGGCCATAAAAGACTCCAAAACTTTAAAGGCTTGTAACTTTGCTTCTACAAGTCCGTTTGACTTGATTCAAAAAAGGTTCGGTCGCTATTGACCTGCCCTAAGTGATGGACTACTTATAAAATTTCATAAGTAGTGCTAAAAAGTTGAAAAATTTAAATTCACTATTTTTGGAGGTTTTCTGGGGTTTTCGACCCTGCTGAAGTCAATGAAAGCATTTTTAATGATGTCTGAGCCAGTCTTCTCATGCTATAAGCGGCTTTTCACTGAAAGCGAGCAAGACACGGAGAGTTTTGCTGTAATATTCCACTGACAGGGTGTTCCTTCGGGACGGCGGACGATACCGTAGTGATAAGTGTGGCAAGGGAATGTGTCATATTTGAGACCGTAACCGCTGGGGCAACTCATGTTGGGCATTTGACACAGCTCTCAACGTAGCACTTTGAACGCCAATCGGTTGAGTCTTAGCTATCTTGTCATGGGTGGCCTCTAAACATCTCCATTGCAAAACGCTGGTGAATCAAGCTCTCTACGGCTTGCTATCAAGCTGATCAAAGCAATAACTTGGGATGTTTCCTCAAGGTTTTCAAGTATGCTGAGTTCAAATCTGCTATCAGATTTCAAATTTAGCTAAGTCTAAGGCAGCTTTGAGGGGTTAGATCCCAGCTACTGATCACTACCTTTGACTCGGCGTTCCTGTTACCACTTCGGGGCAGTGACAATGATGTCTTCAGCTGTAAAGAGCGGGTATCGGGGAAGATCTCTCACTTCCCTAGTGATCAGTACAAGGCCTTCGGGCTGTCGACGGGATCGAGTGCCACTCACTACACTCAAATCTATCATTCCTCAGCCGAGGCCTTGGAGTTGGGATAAGATCCCCTCTGAGTAATACCTGTAACGGATTCATCAGCTTAACTTGTCTATCCTCAAGTAATGATAGCATTACAGTATGACTTTGAAAACATAATCTTCACATTTACTGACATTTTATTTCTATACGTTGCGCTCTGCTCAGGTTTGATATCAAACTTTCTCATTTTTCTTTGCAGTGAAAAATGACCAAAGACGTGAATAAACGCCTACAATTTTTTAAATGCAGTTGTGGGGATGTGTTTAGGGGTGAGAATTTTCACCTTCACCATAAAAAGAATGCTGCGCATAGTGTTGCGGTTAAGGTGTGGTTTTGTGTGTGGTGTAATGTGAGGTGTGATGAAAGGAATGATGCCTTCAGTGAGTTGCACTCGAAGTGTGTATTCAGAAAAATTTCGAAAGTTTTGATGAAGAAGATGATGTGTGGTGAGCAGGGAATGCTGTATGAGGAGGGAATGTGTGCTCGTTTGCCACCAGTAGAGGTGGTAAATGTTGAAAAGCGTGTTGTGAGTGATGTAGATTTGGATGCGAGTACTTCCAAAAAGAGTAGAGTGATGTCGGTGAGTTGGATTTCATCGGATGATGAATGTATGAATGATGATTCGAGTGTTGCTGCTGCTGAGCGTGAGCTTGAGAAAGCTGTGAGGGCGATTGTGCCAGTACCCGAGGTGTTGGCACAATCAACGCCTAGACCTTCACCGAGGTGCGTTGAGAAAGTTGAGAGGTCGACTGTTCCGTGTGAAGTTGTGCTGTCGAGGGATGATGTGCGTGCTTATACGAATGTGAGGCATGAGTGTACAAAGTTAGAAGGAAGAGTGAGATCGCTGAAGAGTACGCTGAAAGAGGTGACTGCTGAGCGTGATAGTTTGAAGTTGAATGCTGAGAGTGTGACTCAAAAGTTAAGGGAGTGTGCGGCTGCAAAAGAGAGTATGGTGAAGGAGAGAAAGTTGAAGGAAGAGTCGGTGATGAAGTTTGAGAAGTGTGATCGAGAGCGAAGTGAGGAGCGCATGCTGAAGGAAGCGGCGCTTGAGGAAGTGAGTTTGTTGAAGAATGAGTTGGCGCGTTTGAAGGAGTGTGAGAAGGTGAAATCTCTCACAACTATGCACATCCCCATCGCAGGTGTCGTCCCTGACAAGCCAATTGTATATCTAAATATAAGCAACGACGACACTCAGGAGTGCTACAGCTGTGCGGATGTCCGTTGCTACCATGTAAATATTCAACACACCGACGACATCCACATAGCTTGTTCAAAGCCATATAAGTATCGTGAGTATAATGACTGAGATATATCATCATGCCATCTTTCCAACTCTTACTTCTTTCATTTCAGGAGCCATAAAGAAGTAAAGGAAAGCTATTTCTTGTGAACGCACCAAACGGCCTTTTTAAAGGCCACTCTTAATGTGGCTAGATCGGTCCCAAGCCCGACAGCATCTTCGGATGTGAACACAGAGGGAGAGTCTACAATTAAAACTTAGTAAAATAGATGTGTGAGATGGATTCAACCCGAATCCTATAACACCTTTACATTTACTGACTATACATTTGTCCTGCTATCAGGTTGTTTTGACTTGCTATCTAGTTGAATAGTCTCTTGCTATCAAGAGATTCACTTCTGCTCATAAAGCACATCATCGCTGTAATACCTCCTTTGGTCGAGCGTTCCTTCGGGACGGCGGGTACTGCCGTAGAGGGATTGTATTGCACGGGTTGTTCGTCGTTTGTTAGACCGAAACCTCTGAGCCGTTGCTCATGTTGGGCGTTCGACTTCATACTCAACGTGACGTTTTCTCTCGCCAGGTCAGAGTACTTCAGCCATTCGACAAAGGTTAGTCTTTATGATATGGAGTAGAGTGAAATGTAATTTATTAGATGTCCCTTCAATGATTGCTCCCATGATAAACGTCGATGAGACAAATGAAATGATTCTCATCTTCCCTTTTTCAGCGATTGAAATCTACTAACACACTACCGTATAATCGGCCACTATGGGGCAAGACATGATAGAGCCTCCACGCGCTTTACCCTGGGCAGTCTTTAGACTGGCGAATACTATCATTAAGTTGAATCTGCTATCAGTCAACTTGAACGTTGCGTCGTGTTAGAGGGTATATAAACCACTGCCTCTCATTTCATTTCATTTCAATCATGCAGACGCCGAACAGTCAAGTCAGCTCTCCTCGCGGACCGCAGTTAAGGCCGCGAAATTTATTTGAGGAGTTTGTCAGGCTAGAGGAGCAAGACAGAGTTTTTAATAATCTTGCTCGGATTGGCAATCCGATGACAGCAACTGCTGTCAATCCAACGGAATGGTGCTACATTCCACTTTTTAGCCATGTACCAGTTAGTGTGGAAGTCGACAGTGCTACCAAAGAGAGAGTCAAAGACTCTCTCAGTAGAATTGGTAGGGTGTAAGATGACGTTACTCCCGAGAACGAACCATCGGCTCTCTTAAGGGCCACCATGGGGCAAGACATGATAGAACTTCCTCGCGGTTTGCCCTGGGCAGTCTTCGGACTGGCGAATACTATCATTAAGTTGAATCTGCTATCAGTCAACTTGAACGTTGCAAATGAAGTTCGGTGTAATACTTCCTTTCGACGGGCGTTCCTGTAAAGGGCGGCGGTGAAACCCGTAGCTATGTATACCGCAAGGGACATTCGGCAATGGTCAATCTTGTTAAACCTCTCTGCGTCATGTTTGCAAGTGATTGCCTCTGTCTCAACGTAGTATGCATTCGCGTCAGGGCGACATTTAGCCAACTGTCGAAGGTTGCCTAAAACTTTCCATTGCATACGTTATGAGAACCATGAGTTCTACCTGTCTCTATCAATGAGACGAATTGATGAATGGAATGAAATGGGAGGACACTCACGTGCCACACACAACATAACACACTTCTCTCTTCCGTAGTCTAACAAGCTCTTTACACATGGATCGCAGTCGATTGCTATCCCTGTATCAGAAGTGCAAGCTATCTTAATTTTGTTTGACACTATTTCATCTATCATCATCGCCCATATGAAATGTTTTAAGATTTACAAGTTAGACTAAGCGTGCTACTATTTCCAAATGAAAAAGTATACATGGTTAAATCATCCACTTAAGCCCATCCGTAGTCTAACAAGCTCTTTACACATGGATTGCAGTCAATTGCTATCCCTGTATCAGAAGTGTAAGCCATCTTAATTTTATTTAACACTATTTCATCTACCATCATCACCCATATGAAGTGTCATAAGATTTACAAGTTAGAAATAAAGTTTCAATAGTGTATGTGTTAGAAATAAAGGTGTAACTGTTTGTAAAAATAAGATCGCAAGATTTACTAGTTTACAAGTTAGACTAAGTGTAAATTAAAAATAAAATTATAACTGTTTCAAGAGTTTACAAGTTAGAAATTAAGTTTCAATGGTGTATACGTTAGAAATAAAGTTTTAGCTGTTTGTATATCAAAATGAAGTTTCAAGAGTTTACAAGTTAGAAATAAAGTTTCAATAGTGTGTGCGTTAGAAATAAAGTTTTAGCTGTTTGTATATCAAAATAAAGTTTCAAGAGTTTACAAGTTAGAAATAACGTTTCAATAGTGTGTGCGTTAGAAATAAAGTTTTAGCTGTTTGTATATCAAAATAAAGTTTCAAGAGTTTACAAGTTAGAAATAAAGTTTCAATAGTGTATATGTTAGAAATAAAGATGTAACTGTTTGTAAAAATAAGATCGCAAGATTTACTAGTTTACAAGTTAGACTAAGTGTAAATTAAAAATAAAATTATAACTGCTTCACGAGTTAAAGCGTTGATGCAACGATGAACAATTAATAAGCTGAAAAGTTTTAGATTCACTTTAACATTACCATATGTTTACAGATAGAAATGTATCACAGCAAAGCTACTTCATGAGTTAGTTTGCCAGGAGTGTATCATCTCAAACTTTTACTCCGACTGTGGAACATTGATTTCCATGATGAAGATTTAAATAGTTAGATTCGATGACGAACAAGATTTACTAGTTTACAAGTTGGACAAAGCGTTCTACTATTTGTAAATGAAAGATATCATTTCAGCAGTTTACCAGTTAGAAATAAAGTTTCAACAGTCTACAAGTTAAAAATAAAGTTTCAACCGTTTACAAGTTAAAAATGAAGTTTCATTAGTGTGTATGTTAAGAATAAAGTTCTATCTGTTTATATGTTAGAAATAAAAATGAGGGTTCACCAGTTTACAAGTTAAGAATAAAGTTTTATCTGCTTGTATGTCAGAAATGAAATAAAGCTTCACCAGTTTAAGAGTTAAAAATAAAGTTTCAATAGTGTGTATGTCAAGAATAAAGTTCTATCTGTTTATATGTTTGAAATAGAATGAAGTTTCACCAGTTTACAAGCTAAGAATAAAGTTCTATCTGTTTATATGTTAGAAATAGAATGAAGTTTCACCAGTTTACTAGCTAAGAATAAAGTTCTATCTGTTTATATGTTTGAAATAGAATGAAGTTTCACCAGTTTACAAGCTAAGAATAAAGTTCTATCTGTTTATATGTTAGAAATGAAATGAAGTTTCATCAGTTTACAAGTTAAGAATAAAGTTCTATCTGTTTGTATGTTAGAAATAAAACAGAGTTTCAACCGTTTACAACTTAAAAATAAAGTTTCAATAGTTTACAAGTTAAGAATAAAGTTTCAATAGTGTGTATGTCAAGAATAAAGTTCTATCTGTTTATATGTTAGAAATAAAATGAAGTTTCATCAGTTTACAAGTTAAGAATAAAGTTCTATCTGTTTATATGTTAGAAATAAAATGAAGTTTCATCAGTTTACAAGTTAAGAATAAAGTTGTATCTGTTTGTATGTTAGAAATAAAACAAAGTTTCAACCGTTAACAAGTTAAAAATAAAGTTTCAATAGTTTGCAAGTTAAAACTAATGTTTCAATAGTGCGTATGTTGAGAATAAAGTTTTATCTGTTTGTATGATAGCAATAAAACAAAGTTTCAACCGTTTACAAGTTAAAAATAAAGTTTCAATAGTTTGCAAGTTAAAACTAGTGTTTCAATAGTGCATATGTCAAGAATAAAGTTTTATCTGTTTGTATGTTAGAAATAGAATGAAGTTTCACCAGTTGGCAAGTTAAGAATAAAGTTTTATCTGCTTGTATGTCAGAAATTAAGTAAAGTTTCACCAGTTTAAGAGTTAAAAATAAAGTTTCAATGGTGTGTATGTTAAGAATAAAGTTCTATCTGTTTATATGTTATAAATAGAATGAAGTTTCACCAGTTTACAAGTTAATATTAAAGTTCTGTATGTTTGTATGTTAGAAATAAAATGAAGTTTCATCAGTTTACAAGTTAAAAATAAAGTTTCAATAGTTTGCAAGTTAAAACTAATGTTTCAATAGTGCGTATGTTGAGAATAAAGTTTTATCTGTTTGTATGATAGAAATAAAACAAAGTTTCAACCGTTTACAAGTTAAAAATAAAGTTTCAATAGTTTGCAAGTTAAAACTAGTGTTTCAATAGTGCATATGTTAAGAATAAAGTTTTATCTGTTTGTATGTTAGAAATAAAATGAAGCTTCACCAGTTAACAAGTTAAGAATAAAGTTTTATCTGCTTGTATGTCAGAAATGAAGTAAAGTTTCACCAGTTTAAGAGTTAAAAAATAAAGTTTCAATGGTGTATATGTTAAGAATAAAGTTCTATCTGTTTATATGTTATAAATAGAATGAAGTTTCACCAGTTTACAAGTTAAGAATAAAGTTCTATCTGTTTGTATGTTAGAAATAAAATGAAGTTTCATCAGTTTACAAGTTAAGAATAAAGTTTTATCTGTTTGTATGGTAGAAATAAAACAAAGTTTCAACCGTTGACAAGTTAAAAATAAAGTTTCAATAGTTTGCAAGTTAAAACTAGTGTTTCAATAGTGCGTATGTTAAGAATAAAGTTTTATCTGTTTGTATGTTAGAAATAGAATGAAGTTTCACCAGTTGGCAAGTTAAGAATAAAGTTTTATCTGCTTGTATGTCAGAAATGAAATAAAGTTTCACCAGTTTAAGAGTTCAAAATAAAGTTTCAATAGTGTGTACGTTAGAAATAAAGTTTCAACCGTTTACAAGTTAAAAATAAAGTTTCAACAGTGTCTACGTTAGAAATAAAGTTTTATCTGTTTGTAAAGTACGATCGTAGGATTTACTAGTTTGCAAGTTAGACTCAGCATTCTACTAGTTGTAAATGAAAAATATCGTTTCAACAGTTTACAGATTAGAATAAAGTTTCAATAGTGTGCACGTTAGAAATAAAGTTATGACTGTTTGTATGTGTATGTGTGTTAGAAATAAAGTTTCAACCGTTTACAAGTTAAAAAATAAAGTTTCAACAGTGTGTATGTTAGAAATAAAGTTTTATCTGTTCATATGTTAGAAACAAAACAAAGTTTCAACAGTTTACAAGCTGAAAAATAAAGTTTCAACAGTGTGTACGTTAGGAATAAAGTTTTATCTGTTTGTAAGTTAGAAATAAAGTTTTAACTGCTTGTATGTTAGAAATAGAGGTATAACAGTTTATATGCTAGGAAGAAAGGTATAACTGTTTGTAAGACAAGATCGTAAGATTTACTAGTTTGCAAGTTAGACTCAGCGTTCTACTAGTTGTAAATGAAAAATATCGTTGCAACAGTTTACAGATTAAAATAAAGTTTCAATAGTGTGTATGATGGAAATAAAGTTTAGGCGCTTTGTGCGTTAGAAATAAAGTTTCAGCCGTTTACAAGTTATAAATAAAGTTTTAACAGTGTGTACGTTAGAAATAAAGTTTTAGCTGTTTATATGTTAGAAACAAAATAAAGTTTCAACAGTTTACAAGTTGAAAAATAAAGTTTCAACAGTGTGTACGTTAGAAATAAATGAAAGTAAGAACTTCATCGTATGAGTATTCAAAGCATGTTTTGTAAATCAAATGTGTGTCATACTGACATGATAGAATCAAGCTTGACAAACGCGTTTGTCAAGTTCATTTGATTCTATCATGTCAGTATGACACACATTTGATTTATAAAACATGCTTTGAATACTCATACGATGAAGTTCTTACTTTCATTTATTTCTAACGTACACACTGTTGAAACTTTATTTTTCAACTTGTAAACTGTTGAAACTTTATTTTGTTTCTAACATATAAAAAGCTAAAACTTTATTTCTAACGTACACACTGTTAAAACTTTATTTATAACTTGTAAACGGCTGAAACTTTATTTCTAACGCACAAAGCGCCTAAACTTTATTTCCATCATACACACTATTGAAACTTTATTTTAATCTGTAAACTGTTGCAACGATATTTTTCATTTACAACTAGTAGAACGCTGAGTCTAACTTGCAAACTAGTAAATCTTACGATCTTGTCTTACAAACAGTTATACCTTTCTTTCTAGCATATAAACTGTCATACCTCTATTTCTAACACACAAGCAGTTAAAACTTTATTTCTAACTTACAAACAGATAAAACTTTATTCCTAACGTACACACTGTTGAAACTTTATTTTTCAGCTTGTAAACTGTTGAAACTTTGTTTTATTTCTAACATACACACTGTTGAAACTTTATTTTGTTTCTAATATAGAAACAGCTAAAACTTTATTTCTAACGTACACACTGTTAAAACTTTATTTTTAACTTGTAAACGGCTGAAACTTTATTTCTAACGCACAAAGCGCTTAAACTTTATTTCCATCATATACACTATTGAAACTTTATTTTAATCTGTAAACTGTTGAAACGATATTTTCATTTACAACTAGTAGAATGCTGAGTCTAACTTGCAAAGTAGTAAATCTTACGATCTTGTCTTACAAACAGTTATACCTTTCTTTCTAGCATATAAACTGTTATACCTCTATTTCTAACATACAAGCAGTTAAAACTTTATTTCTAACTTACAAACAGATAAAACTTTATTCCTAACGTACACACTGTTGAAACTTTATTTTTCAGCTTGTAAACTGTTGAAACTTTGTTTTGTTTCTAACATATGAACAGATAAAACTTTATTTCTAACATACACACTGTTGAAACTTTATTTTTTAACTTGTAAACGGTTGAAACTTTATTTCTAACACACATACACATACAAACAGTCATAACTTTATTTCTAACGTGCACACTATTGAAACTTTATTCTAATCTGTAAACTGTTGAAACGATATTTTTCATTTACAACTAGTAGAATGCTGAGTCTAACTTGCAAACTAGTAAATCCTACGATCGTACTTTACAAACAGATAAAACTTTATTTCTAACGTAGACACTGTTGAAACTTTATTTTTAACTTGTAAACGGTTGAAACTTTATTTCTAACGTACACACTATTGAAACTTTATTTTGAACTCTTAAACTGGTGAAACTTTATTTCATTTCTGACATACAAGCAGATAAAACTTTATTCTTAACTTGCCAACTGGTGAAACTTCATTCTATTTCTAACATACAAACAGATAAAACTTTATTCTTAACATACGCACTATTGAAACACTAGTTTTAACTTGCAAACTATTGAAACTTTATTTTTAACTTGTCAACGGTTGAAACTTTGTTTTATTTCTACCATACAAACAGATAAAACTTTATTCTTAACTTGTAAACTGATGAAACTTCATTTTATTTCTAACATACAAACAGATAGAACTTTATTCTTAACTTGTAAACTGGTGAAACTTCATTCTATTTATAACATATAAACAGATAGAACTTTATTCTTAACATATACACCATTGAAACTTTATTTTTTAACTCTTAAACTGGTGAAACTTTACTTCATTTCTGACATACAAGCAGATAAAACTTTATTCTTAACTTGTTAACTGGTGAAGCTTCATTTTATTTCTAACATACAAACAGATAAAACTTTATTCTTAACATATGCACTATTGAAACACTAGTTTTAACTTGCAAACTATTGAAACTTTATTTTTAACTTGTAAACGGTTGAAACTTTGTTTTATTTCTATCATACAAACAGATAAAACTTTATTCTCAACATACGCACTATTGAAACATTAGTTTTAACTTGCAAACTATTGAAACTTTATTTTTAACTTGTAAACTGATGAAACTTCATTTTATTTCTAACATACAAACAGACAGAACTTTAATATTAACTTGTAAACTGGTGAAACTTCATTCTATTTATAACATATAAACAGATAGAACTTTATTCTTAACATACACACCATTGAAACTTTATTTTTAACTCTTAAACTGGTGAAACTTTACTTAATTTCTGACATACAAGCAGATAAAACTTTATTCTTAACTTGCCAACTGGTGAAACTTCATTCTATTTCTAACATACAAACAGATAAAACTTTATTCTTAACATATGCACTATTGAAACACTAGTTTTAACTTGCAAACTATTGAAACTTTATTTTTAACTTGTAAACGGTTGAAACTTTGTTTTATTTCTATCATACAAACAGATAAAACTTTATTCTCAACATACGCACTATTGAAACATTAGTTTTAACTTGCAAACTATTGAAACTTTATTTTTAACTTGTTAACGGTTGAAACTTTGTTTTATTTCTAACATACAAACAGATACAACTTTATTCTTAACTTGTAAACTGATGAAACTTCATTTTATTTCTAACATATAAACAGATAGAACTTTATTCTTAACTTGTAAACTGATGAAACTTCATTTTATTTCTAACATATAAACAGATAGAACATTATTCTTAACTTGTAAACTGGTGAAACTTCATTCTATTTCTAACATATAAACAGATAGAACTTTATTCTGAACATGCACACTATTGAAACTTTATTCTTAACTTGTAAACTATTGAAACTTTATTTTTAAGTTGTAAACGGTTGAAACTCTGTTTTATTTCTAACATACAAACAGATAGAACTTTATTCTTAACTTGTAAACTGATGAAACTTCATTTTATTTCTAACATATAAACAGATAGAACTTTATTCTTAGCTAGTAAACTGGTGAAACTTCATTCTATTTCTAACATATAAACAGATAGAACTTTATTCTTAGCTTGTAAACTGGTGAAACTTCATTCTATTTCAAACATATAAACAGATAGAACTTTATTCTTGACATACACACTATTGAAACTTTATTTTTAACTCTTAAACTGGTGAAGCTTTATTTCATTTCTGACATACAAGCAGATAAAACTTTATTCTTAACTTGCCAACTGGTGAAACATTAGTTTTAACTTGCAAACTATTGAAACTTTAGTTTTAACTTGTAAACTGATGAAACTTCATTTTATTTCTAACATATAAACAGATAGAACTTTATTCTTAACTTGTAAACTGGTGAAACTTCATTCTATTTCTAATATATAAACAGATAGAACTTTATTCTTAACATGTACACTATTGAAACTTTATTCTTAACTTGTAAACTATTGAAACTTTATTTTTAAGTTGTAAACGGTTGAAACTCTGTTTTATTTCTAACATACAAACAGATAGAACTTTATTCTTAACTTGTAAACTGATGAAACTTCATTTTATTTCTAACATATAAACAGATAGAACTTTATTCTTAGCTAGTAAACTGGTGAAACTTCATTCTATTTCTAACATATAAACAGATAGAACTTTATTCTTAGCTTGTAAACTGGTGAAACTTCATTCTATTTCAAACATATAAACAGATAGAACTTTATTCTTGACATACACACTATTGAAACTTTATTTTTAACTCTTAAACTGGTGAAGCTTTATTTCATTTCTGACATACAAGCAGATAAAACTTTATTCTTAACTTGTAAACTGGTGAACCCTCATTTTTATTTCTAACATATAAACAGATAGAACTTTATTCTTAACATACACACTATTGAAACTTCATTTTTAACTTGTAAACGGTTGAAACTTTATTTTTAACTTGTAGACTGTTGAAACTTTATTTCTAACTGGTAAACTGCTGAAATGATATCTTTCATTTACAAATAGTAGAACGCTTTGTCCAACTTGTAAACTAGTAAATCTTGTTCGTCATCGAATCTAACTATTTAAATCTTCATCATGGAAATCAATGTTCCACAGTCGGAGTAAAAGTTTGAGATGATACACTCCTGGCAAACTAACTCATGAAGTAGCTTTGCTGTGATACATTTCTATCTGTAAACATATGGTAATGTTAAAGTGAATCTAAAACTTTTCAGCTTATTAATTGTTCATCGTTGCATCAACGCTTTAACTCGTGAAGCAGTTATAATTTTATTTTTAATTTACACTTAGTCTAACTTGTAAACTAGTAAATCTTGCGATCTTATTTTTACAAACAGTTACATCTTTATTTCTAACATATACACTATTGAAACTTTATTTCTAACTTGTAAACTCTTGAAACTTTATTTTGATATACAAACAGCTAAAACTTTATTTCTAACGCACACACTATTGAAACGTTATTTCTAACTTGTAAACTCTTGAAACTTTATTTTGATATACAAACAGCTAAAACTTTATTTCTAACGCACACACTATTGAAACTTTATTTCTAACTTGTAAACTCTTGAAACTTCATTTTGATATACAAACAGCTAAAACTTTATTTCTAACGTATACACCATTGAAACTTAATTTCTAACTTGTAAACTCTTGAAACAGTTATAATTTTATTTTTAATTTACACTTAGTCTAACTTGTAAACTAGTAAATCTTGCGATCTTATTTTTACAAACAGTTACACCTTTATTTCTAACACATACACTATTGAAACTTTATTTCTAACTTGTAAATCTTATGACACTTCATATGGGTGATGATGGTAGATGAAATAGTGTTAAATAAAATTAAGATGGCTTACACTTCTGATACAGGGATAGCAATTGACTGCAATCCATGTGTAAAGAGCTTGTTAGACTACGGATGGGCTTAAGTGGATGATTTAACCATGTATACTTTTTCATTTGGAAATAGTAGCACGCTTAGTCTAACTTGTAAATCTTAAAACATTTCATATGGGCGATGATGATAGATGAAATAGTGTCAAACAAAATTAAGATAGCTTGCACTTCTGATACAGGGATAGCAATCGACTGCGATCCATGTGTAAAGAGCTTGTTAGACTACGGAAGAGAGAAGTGTGTTATGTTGTGTGTGGCACGTGAGTGTCCTCCCATTTCATTCCATTCATCAATTCGTCTCATTGATAGAGACAGGTAGAACTCATGGTTCTCATAACGTATGCAATGGAAAGTTTTAGGCAACCTTCGACAGTTGGCTAAATGTCGCCCTGACGCGAATGCATACTACGTTGAGACAGAGGCAATCACTTGCAAACATGACGCAGAGAGGTTTAACAAGATTGACCATTGCCGAATGTCCCTTGCGGTATACATAGCTACGGGTTTCACCGCCGCCCTTTACAGGAACGCCCGTCGAAAGGAAGTATTACACCGAACTTCATTTGCAACGTTCAAGTTGACTGATAGCAGATTCAACTTAATGATAGTATTCGCCAGTCCGAAGACTGCCCAGGGCAAACCGCGAGGAAGTTCTATCATGTCTTGCCCCATGGTGGCCCTTAAGAGAGCCGATGGTTCGTTCTCGGGAGTAACGTCATCTTACACCCTACCAATTCTACTGAGAGAGTCTTTGACTCTCTCTTTGGTAGCACTGTCGACTTCCACACTAACTGGTACATGGCTAAAAAGTGGAATGTAGCACCATTCCGTTGGATTGACAGCAGTTGCTGTCATCGGATTGCCAATCCGAGCAAGATTATTAAAAACTCTGTCTTGCTCCTCTAGCCTGACAAACTCCTCAAATAAATTTCGCGGCCTTAACTGCGGTCCGCGAGGAGAGCTGACTTGACTGTTCGGCGTCTGCATGATTGAAATGAAATGAAATGAGAGGCAGTGGTTTATATACCCTCTAACACGACGCAACGTTCAAGTTGACTGATAGCAGATTTAACTTAATGATAGTATTCGCCAGTCTAAAGACTGCCCAGGGTAAAGCGCGTGGAGGCTCTATCATGTCTTGCCCCATAGTGGCCGATTATACGGTAGTGTGTTAGTAGATTTCAATCGCTGAAAAAGGGAAGATGAGAATCATTTCATTTGTCTCATCGACGTTTATCATGGGAGCAATCATTGAAGGGACATCTAATAAATTACATTTCACTCTACTCCATATCATAAAGACTAACCTTTGTCGAATGGCTGAAGTACTCTGACCTGGCGAGAGAAAACGTCACGTTGAGTATGAAGTCGAACGCCCAACATGAGCAACGGCTCAGAGGTTTCGGTCTAACAAACGACGAACAACCCGTGCAATACAATCCCTCTACGGCAGTACCCGCCGTCCCGAAGGAACGCTCGACCAAAGGAGGTATTACAGCGATGATGTGCTTTATGAGCAGAAGTGAATCTCTTGATAGCAAGAGACTATTCAACTAGATAGCAAGTCAAAACAACCTGATAGCAGGACAAATGTATAGTCAGTAAATGTAAAGGTGTTATAGGATTCGGGTTGAATCCATCTCACACATCTATTTTACTAAGTTTTAATTGTAGACTCTCCCTCTGTGTTCACATCCGAAGATGCTGTCGGGCTTGGGACCGATCTAGCCACATTAAGAGTGGCCTTTAAAAAGGCCGTTTGGTGCGTTCACAAGAAATAGCTTTCCTTTACTTCTTTATGGCTCCTGAAATGAAAGAAGTAAGAGTTGGAAAGATGGCATGATGATATATCTCAGTCATTATACTCACGATACTTATATGGCTTTGAACAAGCTATGTGGATGTCGTCGGTGTGTTGAATATTTACATGGTAGCAACGGACATCCGCACAGCTGTAGCACTCCTGAGTGTCGTCGTTGCTTATATTTAGATATACAATTGGCTTGTCAGGGACGACACCTGCGATGGGGATGTGCATAGTTGTGAGAGATTTCACCTTCTCACACTCCTTCAAACGCGCCAACTCATTCTTCAACAAACTCACTTCCTCAAGCGCCGCTTCCTTCAGCATGCGCTCCTCACTTCGCTCTCGATCACACTTCTCAAACTTCATCACCGCCTCTTCCTTCAACTTTCTCTCCTTCACCATACTCTCTTTTGCAGCCGCACACTCCCTTAACTTTTGAGTCACACTCTCAGCATTCAACTTCAAACTATCACGCTCAGCAGTCACCTCTTTCAGCGTACTCTTCAGCGATCTCACTCTTCCTTCTAACTTTGTACACTCATGCCTCACATTCGTATAAGCACGCACATCATCCCTCGACAGCACAACTTCACACGGAACAGTCGACCTCTCAACTTTCTCAACGCACCTCGGTGAAGGTCTAGGCGTTGATTGTGCCAACACCTCGGGTACTGGCACAATCGCCCTCACAGCTTTCTCAAGCTCACGCTCAGCAGCAGCAACACTCGAATCATCATTCATACATTCATCATCCGATGAAATCCAACTCACCGACATCACTCTACTCTTTTTGGAAGTACTCGCATCCAAATCTACATCACTCACAACACGCTTTTCAACATTTACCACCTCTACTGTTGGCAAACGAGCACACATTCCCTCCTCATACAGCATTCCCTGCCCACCACACATCATCTTCTTCATCAAAACTTTCGAAATTTTTCTGAATACACACTTCGAGTGCAACTCACTGAAGGCATCATTCCTTTCATCACACCTCACATTACACCACACACAAAACCACACCTTAACCGCAACACTATGCGCAGCATTCTTTTTATGGTGAAGGTGAAAATTCTCACCCCTAAACACATCCCCACAACTGCATTTAAAAAATTGTAGGCGTTTATTCACGTCTTTGGTCATTTTTCACTGCAAAGAAAAATGAGAAAGTTTGATATCAAACCTGAGCAGAGCGCAACGTATAGAAATAAAATGTCAGTAAATGTGAAGATTATGTTTTCAAAGTCATACTGTAATGCTATCATTACTTGAGGATAGACAAGTTAAGCTGATGAATCCGTTACAGGTATTACTCAGAGGGGATCTTATCCCAACTCCAAGGCCTCGGCTGAGGAATGATAGATTTGAGTGTAGTGAGTGGCACTCGATCCCGTCGACAGCCCGAAGGCCTTGTACTGATCACTAGGGAAGTGAGAGATCTTCCCGATACCCGCTCTTTACAGCTGAAGACATCATTGTCACTGCCCCGAAGTGGTAACAGGAACGCCGAGTCAAAGGTAGTGATCAGTAGCTGGGATCTAACCCCTCAAAGCTGCCTTAGACTTAGCTAAATTTGAAATCTGATAGCAGATTTGAACTCAGCATACTTGAAAACCTTGAGGAAACATCCCAAGTTATTGCTTTGATCAGCTTGATAGCAAGCCGTAGAGAGCTTGATTCACCAGCGTTTTGCAATGGAGATGTTTAGAGGCCACCCATGACAAGATAGCTAAGACTCAACCGATTGGCGTTCAAAGTGCTACGTTGAGAGCTGTGTCAAATGCCCAACATGAGTTGCCCCAGCGGTTACGGTCTCAAATATGACACATTCCCTTGCCACACTTATCACTACGGTATCGTCCGCCGTCCCGAAGGAACACCCTGTCAGTGGAATATTACAGCAAAACTCTCCGTGTCTTGCTCGCTTTCAGTGAAAAGCCGCTTATAGCATGAGAAGACTGGCTCAGACATCATTAAAAATGCTTTCATTGACTTCAGCAGGGTCGAAAACCCCAGAAAACCTCCAAAAATAGTGAATTTAAATTTTTCAACTTTTTAGCACTACTTATGAAATTTTATAAGTAGTCCATCACTTAGGGCAGGTCAATAGCGACCGAACCTTTTTTGAATCAAGTCAAACGGACTTGTAGAAGCAAAGTTACATGCCTTTAAAGTTTTGGAGTCTTTTATGGCCTGGAGACGAAGGCCATCTCCTGGCGAACCTCTAAGTCTGACGCCTTAGCTGATATCAGCAATGAAATTTTCTAAGTCGGTTTCTTACAGAAACTTGGAATTTGGAATGTCCGAAGCTATCATCGGAGCTCAGAGAGACGACCTACCTCTGACAATCGTTCTCCTCTAAATGAAAAGTCTCCGTCGGTTCCCAGCTTATATAGTGTGTGGCGATCAGCTGATGACGTAATACCCATCATCCAAACACTAAAAATCCCGTCTATCTCCGGTTCTAGTGCTCCGATTGAGCTGGAAATACACCATTTCCATGTAGAATTTGACGCTGAATCCGAATCTGGCCTCCGTTTTCCCATCCGATGCTTCGTTTTGGCTCTACAGTAGGCAGCCATCGAAAAAATTCTAACTCTGTCGTTTTTTCGAAAAATGTTGAAAATTTTTCTCGCCGATTGACTTGAAACTCTCCGATTGACTTGAAACTCGCCATACAGATAAAGAATTTCACGCTGATTCCAAATCTGAAATCCGTTTTCCAATCCGATGCTTCGTTTTGAAGCTAGAGCCCAAAACGTCCCAAATTCTAACTCTGTCGTTTTTCACCAATGTCCCAAAATCTTAAATGGTGTCTCACATCTAAACGAAGACAGATAGGAACAAGCCGATTCTTTCACTGAATTTGTCTCACTCTTAGCTTTCAAACGAGCTATGGCACGACAAAATCCATCCACTGGAAGCCAAAATCGAAGCAAGCTGTCCAGAGGGGGGGGGGACGTCAGCGAAAAATTTTTTCTCTCCGATTGCTTTCAAATTCACCATACAGATGCAGAATTTCACGCTGAATCCGAATCTGGCCTCCGTTTTCTCATCCGAGGCTTCGTTTGGGCCCTACACACCAAAACGTCCCACATTTTAACTCTGCCAAAATTTTGAAGAAACAGTTTTTCTCGCCGATTGAGCTGGAAATCACATCACAGATGCAGAATTTTACGCTGAATCCGAATCTGGCAGCCATTTCACCATCCACGACAACCTAGACGGTCGCCCACGTCAGCCTAGACGGTCGCCCACGTCAACCTAGACGGTCGCCCACGTCAACCTAGACGGTCGCCCAAGTCAACCAGGCGGTCGGACCAACTCACTCGAGTCTCACACTCTGTCGTTGCAGAGGGGGGGGGAGTCAGCGAACATGTTGTGAACCAACCTGGCCGGCACACCACGACAGACCACAACCTCTGTCGTTCCAGAGGGGGGGGAGGGGGGGAGGGGGGGGCGCGCTGTGTTTATTCTGGACCTTTTATTACTACTTCTGCCTTCATTTAAAAAGATGCGAAAGTGAACATTGATGCTAATACCTATCAATGAACTGCTTTCGTTGCAGATTTTGAGGACACTGTGCGATTAACATTGGAATCCACGCTTTCTCAACTCAAGACTCGACGTTGTCAAAATCATGAGACAGTGAAACATAGTCTCTAAACTGCATTAGACAAAATCATGAATAATGAGAAACTTCAAGTTAGGACTTAGGTGATCATATTTATTAGTTTCCTTTTTTCAGTGATGGAATTAGCCACAGGAATAATCCGAAGATTGAGTCTTTGTCCCCATCGTGCTAACACCTGCGTCATGCTCCTTGATTTGGGGACATGCTTTGGAACTCAAGAAACCCAAAATTTATGACTTTCTTTATACTAGTACTTTTTCGTCTAGGTTTGTCATCAGTTTTCCACGTCCTTTGTTCTTCTATAATTTCATGTTGGAAAAAGATTAATTCGAGCGACATTATATTTGGTCGAATGACGGTAATCTGAAACAACAGAAACCGTCGTTACATGTATGTAGGTTAAACAGAACAATTGGATACATATAATCAAAGGCATCTAGAAATGCTTAAGAATGAAGAAGAGGCAAATGGTTAGCAAAAACACACATGTTGATGATGGATGTACACGCAAGCAATAGCACACATTTCTCCATCCCTTGCAGTTCGATGGAGTCGCATTCCGATCACATCCCTTGGCCTGATTCCGGTTCGTAGCGTAAAGGAGCACGGGTCACACGCCCGTCCAGGACGTTGATTGTTTTCAGGCAACGAGGGAGACGTTTCTGGGTCGATCACGGGAGTAGACCAGCTAGTGGATTCATTTGATGGTACGTGATGTGTTGCTTGGGAGTTTGAGTTTCCGCCTCTTGAATGATGCTCTGCAGTTCGTATGACGTTGGGTGAATCCATCGTTGTGGAGTAGGAATAGTTTGGCTTTAATGACGTGGCTTACGGGAAGACTTATTGATGGAGATATGGGTAAGAATTTCCTTAGGAAGCGCCTGTTACGACGAGTAATTCGACCGTGCCATCAATCTTGACACTGTAGCTATCAAACGGGTGCACTTTATTCAACGTACCAGAGCGGTCCCAACGATTAGGATGGTTCCCTGTCTGATTGTGAACGTAGCACCTATCGCCAATGGTAAGTGGTGGGAGGGAGCGCAAAAGCTCATTTTTAATTTTTTTGAATTAGTTAGTTCAATTAACTTTCCTGTGATAATGTTGTCGCATAGAAGTCTCCTTTAATTTCCAAGCCTCTTTCCACTTAGAGCGAATATTTGGATTAGTATACTTGTCGAGACGGCTCGCAAAACAGAACGCGTCACGGATATCGTTTCCGAAAACTATCTGAGCCGTTGATATGTTGCAATTCGACAATCCGGATCCGGTGAGTTCCGAAGCTGTAGCATGGCACGGAGAAAGCGATAATTGCCGAGGGATTCTGACGCACGAGTATTGGAATTAAGGAGTTGCTTAGCACTCTTCACAACTACTTCAGCTCGACCATGTGATTGTGGGTGATACGCAGAAGATTGTAAATAATGTACACCCCATCGATGGAGAAACTGCTGAGTGAGACTTGCGGTGAATTCTGGCCACACAATTCTGGCCCACCATCACTCGCGATTCATTTGGTGCACTGAATCGAACGAAGTAAACAACGGAGGCATAATACCAAACTTTCGGCCCTTGCTTGAAGCGAACGTGGTGGACATTGAAAGACGTCTGTCCATCCGGAAAGGCGATCACCGACGACTCGGTAGTGACGACCAGCACAGTCAAAGAAATCCGTAAAAACCTTTTCAAAGTGAGTTCACCCCATTCTGGTGATGCAATACACGGCGTGGATGACTGGGAGGGAGCATTTTTATGGAATCATAGCGCGAGGCTCTCTTCTTGCGAATATCGTTGGTGATGCCTGGTCAAAACACGATGGAACGTGCTCTAGTTTCCATGGAGGAAATTCCTTGATGAGCGGAGTGAAGTGTGCCAACGACGACACTACGAAGCGAACAAGGAACAACAACTCGATCGTCACATAGAATCACGCCGTTAGACTCAGTGACGATAGCGCCAATATGGTGAAGCGTGAGGCTTGTTGTGATCTGGCTTAGGAAAGCCATGTCGCGGAGTTTGAAGAAGGGCATTTAATTCTTCGTCAGTAGTAAGTAAAACTCCACTTCTGGATAGCGCATAATGGCCGCCATCGCTGACGTCCCCCCCCCTCTGGACCGGCAGCGTGTCGTGGTCGGCCGCCGTGGTACTTCGGGTCTGAGTCCCCCCCCTCTGGAACGACTGAGGTTGTAGTCTGTCGTGGTGTGCCGGCCAGGTGGGTCCACGTTCACCAACTGTTCGCTGACTCCCCCCCCTCTGCAACGACTGAGTGTGAGACTCGGGTGAGTTGGTCCGACCGCCTGGTTGACGTGGGCGACCGTCCAGGTTGACGTGGGCGACCGTCTAGGTTGACGTGGGCGACCGTCTAGGTTGTCGTGGGCGACCGTCTAGGTTGTCGTGGATGGTGAAATGGCTGCCAGATTCGGATTCAGCGTAAAATTCTGCATCGGTATGGTGAGTTTCAAGGCAATCGGCGAGAAAAAATTTTTCTTCAAAATTTTAACAGAGTTAGAATTTGGGACCTTTTTGGTGTGTAGCGCCCAAACGAAGCATCGGATGAGAAAACGGAGGCCAGATTCGGATTCAGCGTGAAATTCTGCATCGGTATGGCGAGTTTCAAGTCAATCGGAGAGAAAAAATTTTCGCTGACGTCCCCCCCCTCTGGACAGCTCGCTTCGATTTTGGCTTCCAGTGGACGGATTTTGTCGTGCCATAGCTCGTTTGAAAGCTAAGAGTGAGACAAATTCACTGAAAGAATCGGCTTGTTCCTATCTGTCTTCGTTTAGATGTGAGACGCCATTTAAGATTTTGGGACATTGGCGAATAACGACAGAGTTAGAATTTGGGACGTTTTGGGCTGTAGCTTCAAAACGAAGCATCGGATTGGAAAACGGATTTCAGATTTGGAATCAGCGTGAAATTCTCTATCTGTATGGTGAGTTTCAAGTCAATCGGCGAGAAAAAATTTTCAACATTTTTCGAAAAAACGACAAGAGTTAGAATTTGGGACGTTTTGGTGTGTAGCGCCAAAACGAAGCATCGGATGAGAAAACGGAGGCCGGATTCGGATTCAGCGTGAAATTCTCTATCTGTATGGTGAGTTTCAAGTCAATCGGAGAGAAAAAATTTTCGCTAACCCCCCCCTCTGGACAGCTCGCTTCGATTTTGGCTTCTAGTGGACGGATTTTGTCGTGCCATAGCTCGTTTGAAAGCTAAGAGTGAGACAAATTCACTGAAAGAATCGGCTTGTTCCTATCTGTCTTCGTTTAGATGTGAGACGCCATTTAAGATTTTGGGACATTGGTGAAAAACGACAGAGTTAGAATTTGGGACGTTTTGGGCTCTAGCTTCAAAACGAAGCATCGGATGGGAAAACGGATTTCAGATTTGGAATCAGCGTGAAATTCTCTATCTGTATGGTGAGTTTCAAGTCAATCGGCGAGAAAAAATTTTCAACATTTTTCGAAAAAACGACAAGAGTTAGAATTTGGGACGTTTTGGTGTGTAGCGCCAAAACGAAGCATCGGATGAGAAAACGGAGGCCGGATTCGGATTCAGCGTGAAATTCTCTATCTGTATGGTGAGTTTCAAGTCAATCGGAGAGAAAAAATTTTCGCTGACGTCCCCCCCACCTCTGGACAGCTCGCTTCGATTTTGGCTTCTAGTGGACGGATTTTGTCGTGCCATAGGTCGTTTGAAAGCTAAGAGTGAGACAAATTCAGTGAAAGAAACGGCTTGTTCATATCTGTCTTCGTTCAAAAGTTAGAGCGGTTACAAGATTTTAGGTCGGAGCTCGCTCACCTGAAAAAATCCTAAGTGTCAGAGTGGCTTTGTATGGGTAAAATTTTGAAAATTTTCCAAAGTGTGGAATTTCGACCTGGGACCGTCACCAAAACATTTTTCATCAAATTTCTCTGAACGAGGGGGGAGGAGGGGGGGAGGTCAGTGAAATTTGATGAAAAATGTTTTGGTGTCGGTCCCAGGTCGAAATTCGGAAGTTTTAAATTTTTCAAAATTTTCACCACACTGGAGCTCTCACACTTAGGAATTTTTTCACTTGTGGCATGTTACATGGACATGTGCTGACGGACCAACTTCCCGTGGTCATATGAGAATGGTTCAGGTGTCATATGATAGAAAATGATGAGACGAATCGTTTGCAACAAACCGCATGTCGCTACAATGAATACGTTCGGAGATAGAGCCATTTTAAGTTTCCTTCCGAGCATATATAAACCCCCGACAACGTAAGTCTGATCACTTCATCGAAAGACGAGGTAAGCGACGGTCGTCGCTCTGAGCTCCCGATATCGGGTGTTTCAAAGGACTCTATCTTTTGAAGTAGGCAAGCTATCTTCTTACTTCAAAGTTTGTATGATAGAGTTTGATAGTGTCTTTACTACTGATAAAATTTTTTAAAAGTAGTATGAGTAGTAAAATGCGGAATTTTTTAAAAATTCTTAATTTTCAGTTTGTTCAAAGTTTTAACATATAGACTAAGGTTTTCAAGTATCCTGAGTTCAAATCTGCTACCAGATTTGAAATTTAACTAAGTCTAAGGCAGCTTTGAGGGGTTAGATCCCAGCTACTGATCACTACCTTTGACTCGGCGTTCCTGTTGACTCGGCGTTCCTGATGTCTTCAGCTGTAAAGAGCGGGTATCAGGGAAGATCTCTCACTTCCCTAGTGATCAGTACAAGGCCTTCGGGCTGTCGACGGGATCGAGTGCCACTCACTACACTCTTTAGGAATATGACTGTACTACATGATTCCAAACTTATACAAATTTCATTATCTTACAGTTAACAATAAAATAACATGGCTAACGACAAAAATCGTAAATATCACATCAAAATGTGCTCATGTGGGCGAGTTAATCGCAGTGCGGACGCCAAGGCTAATGTCAAGAAGGCGGGCACCGGCCACATGATTATCTTGAATAGGGTTGCGTGCGTGAAGTGTAGAGTGCTGAAGGGTGATGAGGATGAGCGCGTTTTTACAGAGTGCATGCTGACTGTAGTGGTGGTTTAGTGACTGATTTGAGATTTACGCAGTTGATTGTGGAAGAGAGGGAGCGAATGTTGGCGATCGAGCGAGACGGTAAGGCTGAGAATGTTGTTGAGAATGTTGTTGAGAATGATGAGTTGGCGAGAGTGGTTGCGTCGTTGGAGGGTGAGATTGAGCGAAAGAGAGTGCTTGAGAGTGATGATGAGGATGATGTGGATTTAGATAGGGAGCGTGTGAGGAAGCGTGTGAGGAAGTTGAGCTCTTCGTCGTCGGAGGTGTCAAACATCGTCATCACCGACCCCCGAAGAGCTCATCTTCCCCAAAAGTGAAGAGTGGTGGGATTCGTGTGCAGTCGGCGAGGTGGTTGAAGGATGAAGAGAAGAGGCATGTTTCGCAGCAGATGGCGCATGATTTGTTGGTTAATAAGTATGAGAATTTGAAGAAAGTGAAGGATGAAGTTGTGAAGGAGTTGGATGAGTTGAAAAAGAAGGAACTGAAGTCGAAGGAGGTAGCGGATGAAAATATTAGAATGAGGCGTAGTGTGACTGATTTGAAGAAAAAGACGCGAGAGTTGGAAGAGAAGAATGATGAGTGTGAGAAGAGGGCGAGTGCTGCGGAGAGAAGAATGAGAGATGCAGAAGCGAAGTTTGAGGAGATGATGAAGGAGATCAGTGTGTTGAGAGCGAGGAATGTTGAGTTGGAGAGGACTGTGGCTCGGCGGGGTGATGAGAGGCAGGCGTATGAGAAGTTGGAGCGCCTGAGGGATGAGTGGGAACGTGTGAATGAGGATCGTTTGTTTGAGTTTCACATCCCTATTCGGGATAATCATTTGGCCGGCGAAGTACTCGTCAATCAAAATCTGGACGAGTCCATCCTATGTTATAACGGCCATCCGACGAAAAAATGCCTCCACGCCAGCCTACGAATGCGCGGTCACTTGCACAAATTCTCGATTCGGAAACGCGCGAGACTGCCAAAGGATGACTAACTTGGTAAGTGAAAAAGTAAATAAGATAGTATATCCTATTCTAATACATATCATTTTCATTACTAGGGGCAAGACATGATAGAACCTCCACGCGGTTTGCCCTGGGCAGTCTTCGGACTGGCGAATACTATCATTAAGTTGAATCTGCTATCAGTCAACTTGAACGTTGCGTCGCGTTGGAGGGGTATATAAACCATTGCCTCTCATTTCATTTCATTTCAATCATGCAGACGCCGAACAGTCAAGTCAGCTCTCCTCGCGGACCCCAGTTAA
This sequence comes from Prostheceraeus crozeri, assembly GCA_907163375.1. Lineage (NCBI taxonomy): Eukaryota > Metazoa > Platyhelminthes > Polycladida > Euryleptidae > Prostheceraeus > Prostheceraeus crozeri. The sequence goes on from CAJQUW010007705.1 coordinate 48,230, forward strand.
GGCCGCGAAATTTATTTGAGGAGTTTGTCAGGCTAGAGGAGCAAGACAGAGTTTTTAATAATCTTGCTCGGATTGGCAATCCGATGACAGCAACTGCTGTCAATCCAACGGAATGGCGCTACATTCCACTTTTTAGCCATGTACCAGTTAGTGTGGAAGTCGACAGTGCTACCAAAGAGAGAGTCAAAGACTCTCTCAGTAGAATTGGTAGGGTGTAAGATGACGTTACTCCCGAGAACGAACCATCGGCTCTCTTAAGGGCCACCATGGGGCAAGACATGATAGAACCTCCTCGCGGTTTGCCCTGGGCAGTCTTCGGACTGGCGAATACTATCATTAAGTTGAATCTGCTATCAGTCAACTTGAACATTATGCAGTCGATTGCTATCCCTCAAGCATTCTGATTCGCTGTTGAGTAATTCATTGTTGAAAACCCTATATAAGCCAGAAGATTGTAGCGCTTCTCATTCAATTTGAAGTCACGATGGAAGCGACATCTGCCGACAACATTCCCGTCTTCACCGATGAAGACAACGCCATTCCCGAGTTCGTCATCCTCGACGAGTGGGATGAGGAGGATGAGAAGAAGGGGAAGATCAAGAGGATCGTTTGGACGGATGAGGTGTGGACTCCAAATACCACCCGCATCCGCAAGGTGCCAGCGGCACCAGTACGACCTCGGCGGTATAGGGTCTATGCCAACCTAACCGTCATACCCATTGACTATTCCAGCCAATAGTCAAATTCACACCCCCGAGAACGAACCATCGGCTCTCTTAAGGGCCACCATGGGGCAAGACATGATAGAACCTCCTCGCGGTTTGCCCTGGGCAGTCTTCGGACTGGCGAATACTATCATTAAGTTGTATCTGCTATCAGTCAACTTGAACGTTGCAAATGAAGTTCGGTGTAATACTTCCTTTCGACGGGCGTTCCTGTAAAGGGCGGCGGTGAAACCCGTAGCTATGTATACCGCAAGGGACATTCGGCAATGGTCAATCTTGTTAAACCTCTCTGCGTCATGTTTGCAAGTGATTGCCTCTGTCTCAACGTAGTATGCATTCGCGCCAGGCGACATTTAGCCAACTGTCGAAGGTTGCCTAAAACTTTCCATTGCATACGTTATGAGAACCATGAGTTCTACCTGTCTCTATCAATGAGACGAATTGATGAATGGAATGAAATGGGAGGACACTCACGCGCCACACGCAACATAACACACTTCTCTCTTCCGTAGTCTAACAAGCTCTTCACACATGGATCGCAGTCGATTGCTATCCCAGAATCATGTAAGCTATCTTAATTTTATTTAACACTATTTCATCTACCATCATCACCCATATGAAGTGTCATAAGATTTACAAGTTAGACTAAGCGTTCTACTATTTGTAAATGAAAGATATAGTTTCACCAGTTTACAAGTTAAAAAATAAAGTTTCAATGGTGTATACGTTAGAAATAAAAGTTTAGCTGTTTGTATATCAAAATAAAGTTTCAAGAGTTTACAAGTTAGAAATAACGTTTCAATAGTGTATGCGTTAGAAATAAAGTTTTAGCTGTTTGTATATCAAAATAAAGTTTCAAGAGTGTACAAGTTAGAAATAAAGTTTCAATAGTGTGTATGTTAGAAAATAAGGTATAACTGTTTGTAAAAATAAGATCGCAAGATTTACTAGTTTACAAGTTAGACTAAGTGTAAATTAAAATAAAATTATAACTGTTCACGAGTTAAAGCGTTGATGCAACGATGAACAATTAATAAGCTGAAAAGTTTTAGATTCACTTTAACATTACCATATGTTTACAGATAGAAATGTATCACAGCAAAGCTACTTCATGAGTTAGTTTGCCAGGAGTGTATCATCTCAAACTTTTACTCCGTCGTTGAAATTTCATGACGACTTTTGGCTAAACGACAGTTAACACTAGAGGAGCGTAAGGGTGGGTGGTATAAAATACGCCTACAGCACTGAGAGAGTTGGAGTGCATGAGCTATGTACATTCTTTTGACGATGAGAGGAGCGATTCAGCCGGATGGCGCAGGTAGTTTCCCAGAGCATGGAGGGACATTGTTTACGTGAACTCTAAGGGCGTATGTCGAGCTACCTTCCAGTGATAGGCTTCCAACTCATGATGAATGATGATATGCTTACGACCTACATTCAACCATTGGTGTATGCCCACACCCTCCCCACAACGAGCTTGTCTGACACATTGTATTCATGAGTGTGGCTCAAAGTAGGAAATTGATTGATGAGACTTTGCTGAAATATCCAAGGCGCGTAATTCAAGCATGGTCGCCTACTGTTGGAGTATTATTATCAATGGCGCGACGACACACATTTGCCCACCCGTGTTTTACCACACCTATCAACGGGAAGAAAGAATACAATAGAGCTTTAGTCGAGACGGTGAAAGGAGACGATGAGCGCTAGCGGGTGAATGAAGCATCGGTGAGAGTGGGAATCAACTTGATTCTATTCTCCAATGAGGATTGTTGTCTAATGAGAATCAAGCATTCCTTTATAAATAGAGAGCCTTCCACACTGAGAATCATACAAGTGACGGACGCACATTCTCTCTCTACATCCCTGTTATATTATCCAACTAAACTGGTAAGTCGCTACTTTCCTCCCTCTCCTCCCTTGAACGTAAACTTGATAGAATCTTTTTTATTTTCAGGCATCTTCTACATCTACTACACTGACAGGACAAAATGGTGGTCAGACGTTACAAGGTTCGCTACAATCAGATCATCTACAGCTGAGACCAGTGGAAGAAACAACAAAGGTACATAATCCTACACCGCTACAGCGTAAATTTAAACAAGTCTTGCGTCATGAGGATCACAGCGTAGTACTGCGAACGGGGAATGCTCCCTTCCACCTGATGTCGAAGATATTGAGCAATCAGTATGGGGATTACATTACTCATCCCCGTGATGAGTCCGTACATTCGCCACCAACTTGACATTATTGATAGAGTACGTGACATTAAATATGGACATTCCTACACCTCTTGCTCAAGAGTGGAAGGCGAGAGATGAAAAGGATACTCCCTATATAAAGATTTGGGATGGGCAATCAAATTTGCCTACCATTATCACATTGGTGTAGTTCTTATAAAAAAGGATGGAGATCAATCAATACCCATCAGATGTGATGAAGCTCGGGAGAAGGTACTTGGGATATCATTTTCAAAGTGAATGGACTATATTATGGTCAGCATAAGGATAACAAAATAGCCTCTCTCTCGATATACACTGAATCCATCCTATATATTCCAAAGCCACCCAGCGTAGATGACATTATTGACGAAATCCTTAACAGCAGTGGTACGAAGCGCAAGTCGGAGAAGAATGCTGCATCAAAACGCAAATCAAAGAAGGAGAATTACTAGTCCTTTCCTAACTCTACCCTATGACAATTCGCTTATGTGCTTTGAGTGTCGTAGACGTGGTCTTATTAGATACATTTTACTTCTTCGTTGCAATCATATCATTTGTGTATTTTGTCGTGAAAAGCATCGATGTAATTCTTCATTTTGCAATATGTTATAGAACGTTTCCTTAGATATGTAATTTCCGTTTTAGGCTTCTATCATCATTTTTATGGATTGTGAGGGTGAACCTGTACAGGAGCTCAGTGCTATTGCTATGAACAATTGGTCATATAATATTGTTAGTGTCTATCATAAATATGCCAAATGCGATCCCAATGTTGATCAATGGGCGAGAAAACACATTCATGGACTTAATCTGAAATATTTGCAAGACTATGGCTTTTCTTGTGAGAGTGCTCTTCTTATTGACTTTAAACGATGGTTAGCTGCTTTCAATGTTATACGCATCTTTTGTAATAATCTGGTAAGGAGAGGGATGGAAAGTATTTCCCAATTAGTCATTAATGATATTTTGCTCCCA
>CAJQUW010007706.1:0-42291 GCA_907163375.1 Prostheceraeus crozeri
TCCTAGTTGATTTAGTTTAAGAGGCGAAGGTTTTATGAGTAAATTATTCAGCACCCTTGTAGAAATAAGAATGATGAAAAACTCCCAAAATTTTATTGGGATACCAAAATTAATTAAAAATCCCTTCTAATTTTGCTTTCTAGGTGGTACTAGGGCACTGTAATAACTAAAGCCAATTTCCATTAAGATTAATAAAGGTTTGTCTGTTATTCAGAGGACCATTTTAGGAGAGTATTGCCAAACGCTAATTCTATAGTAATAGTGGGTATTAACTGTTATTGGAAGCATAGTATCGTCCGCTGAATTCCTCAATAAAATTCAAAACATTACAGCTATGACGTACAAATTTTCGATTATTCCACTTCGTACACCAATCTGGATCATAAAGATGTCATTACTCACATTTCCGACCTGCTCGACTTAATTTTCAACGAACGTTCTAATAGGAAATATTTGTGTGTAGGTTTTGAAAAAAGTTTTTTATCAGGTGTCAGGTATCAAGGTTATAGCGTATTCACTAAGGATAAATTTAAAGAAGCCATTAAATTAAGTTCATTATAAGCGAAGTTTTTGCTACTTTCGGAGAGTTTAGTCTTTCAACAAGTAAGAGGCATTCCTATGGGTGGTAATTGCAGTCCTCTTCTTGCGGATTTGTTTCTTTTACATGTGAATTTATTTTTATGACTAATTTAATGAAGAATCAGAAGTACGGTCTAGCTAGATTATTATCTAATACTTCTAGATACATCGTCGATTTATGCATTATTAATTATAAAAAGTTTGATCCCTTGATACCACAGATTTACCCACCTAGTCTAGGAAGCCAGCAGAAGTGGTGGAGAGTAATAACAAAACAAGTAGAATATCTTGATATTAAACATAAATATCACTGACTGCGGCCACAATTACATCTGTTTTTCATAAAGTCGACCATTTTAATTTCCCTGTCACCCTTTTAACCTTTCCGCAAAACTGTATGCCCTACAGGACAGGAGCTAGAGTGGTTTGCTGGACAAGTTTTAAGATATGGGCGCCCATCTGTACATTGGAAAAGGATTTCATCCAAAAAGTCAATCGTACAGCTACTACTCTCATTAAGAGAGGATATAACAGCGTAGATCTCAAGCCAAAGTGAATGAGAAGCAGCTGCATAAGCTTAGTGAAACTTTATTGAAATACGGTATTTTTCTGCTAAGCAGCTTTTAATAATTGTGCGTGCTTTCATTGAATTTTAATTGATTTTTTCGCGACGAGCTGCTTTCATATGGCAGGGCCCCGCTTGGTGAGTTTCAGCGTTCAGGAGTATGGGGCCGAAACGCGAAATCCTTACCTAAGTTCCTGCTGATGACTCAATTGCACATTTTTTTCAATTAGGTAATCTGTTGTAGTTGTTATTTCCTTTAACCTGTAGGGAACGCCACATGGGTCATTTTGAGGGATCAAATTCTTTACACTTATCGTTATCTTCTACTTCTCTTCTCCTCTATTCAAAGCATTTAATTTCATTTGACGCAATTGACAGGTGCAAGCAGCTGGGCGACCAGACCTGCAGATTAAGTTTTTTCAATAGATATAAGCTGTTTTCCGCAATATTGATACACTGCCCAAACACACAGTGTGGCAGACAGGCAGGAGAGTTCTCGAGTAAGTCATCAAGTTTTTTTTCTCACTTATATTTAACAGTACTTTTTTTCGATTAACTACACCATTTGAATATTTTCAACATTTACATTTGTGTTTTATTTTCTATTTTTCACATTGGTTTTACTTACTGAATAGTTTGATTTGTGATTTAATTCATTATTAACTGTGTTTCGCCTAAGGTTAGCCCTTGCTAATTTGACGATATTATTCGACCACAGTTTCAAAGTAGAAATTATTTCATCTGTTAAAAGAGATGATAAAAAAAGGATTGTCGTCTGCGTTTTCTGCACATTGTATCGACGGATTCAAGCCGGTCAATCCTGTAAACTCAGGCAAAGGTTCCGGTCTGTGATCGTTTTCACCAAGTCGCCAAAATGCAGCCGTGTCAGGGAGTTAGATTTGATGTTATTTTCTTCTCATCTTCACTGTCAGACGGTCGATATTTCATCACTACCGCTTTCACCATCCATCAGTACCGACAGCCGCATCATCAACAACCTTAAGTTTATCGAATCGCAGCCATGAATACATTTCTGCGTGGTTCTTTGCGAAGCCATTTCAATCAAAATAGTGAGTGATTTAGTAAAATGCAACAAGATTGTTAGTTTAATCAACTCAGTGAACTTTAATCAAATATATAAACCTGAATCTTCGCATTGAGAGGACACAATTTCGATTACATAAATTGCATAACTTTATCACATGACGGGCACCGCCAATCATATTGGTCTGGTCGAATGTTAGGGAGCGCGATCAATTGATCTGCTATGCATAGCATTCCGTTTGTCAACTGATGCGAAAGAGGTGTAAGCGTATTTCGTCGGTGTACTGCATCTGGAGATCATTACTCCCTCTCCCTGTGTTTTAGGGAGATAGTATGCTAGCTCTGACAATACTGGTTTTGTTCTATCCGCCGAGTTTTGATTTATTGTATGAGCTGAGTTCTCCACCCATCAGCGCAACAATAAAAGGTCACCCAATCGGCACGTTTGGACCAACGTATATTCCTAGTTAAAAACTGGAACATTCTTGAACATTGTGTGACGACTAGTTTCCTGGGATGCTTGTGATAAAGTAAATTAGGTATTTAAGCATCTGATAGGTTGGGAATTGCAATTGAGATGATAAAGACTAGTAGGAGACTGTTATACAAGAGACAGCACTTGTTCAATAAGTTGTCAATATCCGACAAGGTCACATCCTATGGATATAACTACTTGTCATCGATCTGAGAGGGATTGAGCTTTCTGCAGATATCATCCCGTATCACATCAAAATTTACTTTTATTCGACATTTTGAGTCTCAGCATTTCATGAATTCACGCGTCTTCTGGTAGGTAAAAATACTGTCAGTTTTGTTGTAGAGACCACTTCAGAGAAAAATGCTTGGAGAAACTCACAGTAACAGAAGGAATACATACGTGCGGATATTTTAAGAAAAATATTGTATTTTAATTAACGCTGTGTGACATTTGACCATGTCTGAAGGACATTTTTCGAAAAGTTCTCAAAAAGACTTCAGATTCCCCTAAAATTCTGGGCAGCAACACTTCTATCAAAACTATCGCCATATATCAATCATTTTACAAAAGTTGGCCCAAGGATGGCACTTACAATCGCAAACATTGACTTGATTCAACCTTTACAGAAATGATTACTTTCCTCGTCCAATCACAGACCGAGTTCACGCGCGCGTGTGCTCATGATTTCCAAGAATTCGTGAATGGCTGACTGCTCGGCGGTGCCATTTAGTGCATGCAGTCGACATAGGAAATCTCCGTTTCTATGCGAGGATCGCACGAAAGTATATTCGAACTCGGTGATTAGTGTCAATTCAATATCCAACTGTTTGTTAGTGAAATTTAAATAAACGAATACACAACGTCAATATTCCTCTAGGTCCTCCATGAAAATGTAAACAAAAGGCTCGCACACTCACCGATTAAATGTCCCTAAACATTTCATTAATAACACATGCTGTCATCAGAAGACAGCAAATTATGTAAAGCGCAAGTCTCATCATGAATTCAGCAGCGTAATCGAATTTCAAAAATTGAATTTAATATTCCAAAAATGATGCAAGACAAATTCTTAGAAAAACATTTCAGATGTTGAAGTTGTACATAACTCGATGAAATCTCATTCGAAATAGACTTTGACTGTCTGATGTGTGTCTCAAGTATTTTCAAATGATGTTTAGATAATCTCTGAGCTGAATGGTTTGCTGGGGTAGAGTGCTTTCATAAATTCAGCTATCTGTCGTCTCGAGTGTGTTGATTTCCGATGCTCACACGTTTCAGATGTTGAAGTTGTACATAACTCGATGAAATCCCATTCGAAATAGACTTTGACTGTCTGATGTGTGTCTCAAGTATTTTCAAATGATGTCTAGAAGATCTCTGAGCTGAATGGTTTGCTGGGATAGAGTGCTTTCATAAATTCAGCTATCTGTCGTCAGAGTGTGTTGATTTCCGGACTCTCACACGTTTCAGATGTTGAAGTTGTACATAACTCGATGAAATCCCATTCGAAATAGACTTTGACTGTCTGATGTGTGTCTCAAGTAATTTCAAATGATGTCTAGATAATCTCTGAGCTGAATGCTTTGCTGGGATAGAGTGCTTTGAAAAATGCAGCTATCTGTCGTCTTGAGTGTGTTGATTTCCGACTCTCACATGTTTCAGATGCTTTGCTGGGATAGAGTGCTTTGAAAAATGCAGCTATCTGTCGTCTTGAGTGTGTTGATTTCCGACTCTCACACGTTTCAGATGTTGAAGTTGTACATAACTCGATGAAATCCCATTCGAAATAGACTTTGACTGTCTGATGTGTGTCTCAAGTATTTTCAAATGATGTTTGGATAATCTCTGAGCTGAATGCTTTGCTGGGGTAGAGTGCTTTGAAAAATGCAGCTATCTGTCGTCTTGAGTGTGTTGATTTCCGACTCTCACACGTTTAAGATGCTTTGCTGGGTTAGAGTGCTTTCATAAATTCAGCTATCTGTCGTCTCGAGTGTGTTGATTTCCGACTCTCACACGTTTCAGATGTTGAAGTTGTACATAACTCGATGAAATCCCATTCGAAATAGACTTTGACTGTCTGATGTGTGTCTCAAGTATTTTCAAATGATGTCTAGAAGATCTCTGAGCTGAATGGTTTGCTGGGGTAGAGTGTTTTGAAAAATGCAGCTATCTGTCGTCTTGAGTGTGTTGATTTCCGACTCTCACACGTTTCAGATGTTGAAGTTGTACATAACTCGATGAAATCCCATTCGAAATAGACTTTGACTGTCTGATGTGTGTCTCAAGTAATTTCAAAGTGATGTCTAGATAATCTCTGAAGCTGAATGCTTTGCTGGGATACGAGTGCTTAATAGCAGCTATCTATGTCGTCTTGAGTGTGTTAGAGTGCTTCAAAAATTCAGCTATAAAAAAAAACCGTCTTGAGTGTGTTGATTTCCGATTCTCACACGTTTCAGATGTTGAAGTTGTACATAACTCGATGAAATCTCATTCGAAATAGACTTTGACTGTCTGATGTGTGTCTCAAGTAATTTCAAATGATGTCTAGATAATCTCTGAGCTGAATGCTTTGCTGGGATAGAGTGCTTTGAAAAAATGCAGCTATCTGTCGTCTTGAGTGTGTTGATTTCCGACTCTCACACGTTTCAGATGTTGAAGTTGTACATACCTCGATGAAATCCCATTCGAAATAGACTTTGACTGTCTGATGTGTGTCTCAAGTATTTTCAAATGATGTTTAGATAATCTCTGAGCTGAATGGTTTGCTGGTATAGAGTGCTTTCATAAATTCAGCTATCTGTCGTCTCGAGTGTGTTGATTTCCGACTCTTACACGTTTCAGATGTTGAAGTTGTACATAACTCGATGAAATCCCGTTCGAAATAGACTTTGACTGTCTGATGTGTGTCTCAAGTATTTTCAAATGATGTCTAGAAGATCTCTGAGCTGAATGGTTTGCTGGGGGTAGAGTGCTTTGAAAAAATGCAGCTATCTGTCGTCTTGAGTGTGTTGATTTCCGACTCTCACACGTTTCAGATGTTGAAGTTGTACATAACTCGATGAAATCTCATTCGAAATAGACTTTGGACTGTCCTGATGTGTGTCTCAAGTAATTTCAAATGATGTCTAGATAATCTCTGAGCTGAATGCTTTGCTGGATAGAGTGCTTTGAAATTGCTGGGATAGAGTGCTTTGAAAAATGCAGCTATCTGTCGTCTTGAGTGTGTTGATTTCCGCGACTCTCACTACGTTTCAGATGTTGAAGTTGTACATAACTCGATGAAACATCCCATTCGAAATAGACTTTGACTGTCCTGATGTTGTGTCTCAAGTAATTTTTCAAATGATGTTTGGATAATCTCTGAGCTGAGGTGAATGCCTTTGCTGGGATAGAGTGCTTTGGAAATAAATGCAGCTATTCTGTCGTCTATCTGTCGTCTCGATGTGTGTTGATTTCCGACTCTCACACGTTTCAGATGTTGAAGTTGTACATAACTCGATGAAATCCCATTCCGAAAAATAGACTTTGAACTGTCTGATGTGTGTCTCAAGTATTTTCAAATGATGTTTGGATAATCTCTGAGCTGAATGGTTTAGCTGGGGTAGAGTTTGCTTTGAAAAAATGCAGCCATCTGTCGTCTTGAGTGTGTTGATTTCCGGCTCTCACACGTTTCAGATGTTGAAGTTGTACATAACTCGATGAAATCTCATTCGAAATAGACTTTGACTGTCTGATGTGTGTCTCAAGTAAATTTCAGAATGATGTCTAGATAATCTTGAGCTGAATGCTCGTGCTGGGGTTGAGTTGCTTGAAAAAATGCGTATCTTGTTATTTCGTTCTTGAGTGTAATGCTTTGCTGGGATAGAGTGCTTTCATAAATTCAGCTATCTGTCGTCTCGAGTGTGTTGATTTCCGACTCTCACACGTTTCAGATGTTGAAGTTGATGTACATAACTCGATGAAAATCCCATTCGAAATAGACTTTTGACTGTTGATGTGTGTCTAAGTATTTTCAAATGATGTCTAGAAGAATCTCTGAGCTGAATGCTTTGCTGGGGTAGAGTGCTTTGAAAAATGCAGCTATCTGTCGTCTTGAGTGTGTTGATTTCCGACTCTCACACGTTTCAGATGTTGAAGTTGTACATAACTCGATGAAATCCCATTCGAAATAGACTTTGACTGTCTGATGTGTGTCTCAAGTAATTTCAAATGATGTCTAGATAATCTCTGAGCTGAATGCTTTGCTGGGATAGAGTGCTTTGAAAAAAATGCAGCTATCTGTCGTCTTCGAGTGTGTTGATTTCCGATGCTCACACGTTTCAGATGTTGAAGTTGTACATAACTCGATGAAATCCCATTCGAAATAGACTGTTGACTGTCTGATGTGTGTCTCAAGTATTTTTCAAAATGATGTCTAGAAGATCTCTGAGCTGAATGGTTGCTGGGATAGAGTGCTTTCATAAATTCAGCTATCAGTCGTCTTGAGTGTGTTGATTTCCGACTCTTACACGTTTCAGATGTTGAAGTTGTACATAACTCGATGAAATCTCATTCGAAATAGACTTTGACTGTCTGATGTGTGTCTCAAGTAATTTTAAATGATGTTTAGATAATCTCTGAGCTGAATGCTTTGCTGGGATAGAGTGCTTTGAAAAATGCAGCTATCTGTCGTATTGAGTGTGTTGATTTCCGACTCTCACACGTTTCAGATGTTGAAGTTGTACATAACTCGATGAAATCCCATTCGAAATAGACTTTGACTGTCTGATGTGTGTCTCAAGTAATTTCAAATGATGTCTAGATAATCTCTGAGCTGAATGCTTTGATGGGATAGAGTGCTTTGAAAAATGCAGCTATCTGTCGTCTTGAGTGTGTTGATTTCCGACTCTCACACGTTTCAGATGTTGATGTTGTACATAACTCGATGAAATCCCATTCGAAATAGACTTTGACTGTCTGATGTGTGTCTCAAGTAATTTCAAATGATGTCTAGATAATCTCTGAGCTGAATGCTTTGCTGGGGTAGAGTGCTTTGAAATATGCAGCCATCTGTCGTCTCGAGTGTGTCTATTTCCGACTCTCACACGTTTCAGATGTTGAAGTTGTACATAACTCGATGAAATCCCATTCGAAATAGACTTTGACTGTCTGATGTGTGTCTCAAGTAATTTCAAATGATGTCTAGATAATACTTTGAGCTGAATGTCTTTGACTGAGGATAGAGTGCTTTGAAAAATGCAGAGCTATCTGTCGTCTTGAGTGTGTTGATTTCCGACTCTCCACACGTTTCAGATGTTGAAGCGTTTGTAACATACTCGATGAAATCTCATTCGAAATAGACTTTGACTGTCTGATGTTGTTGTGTCTCAAGTAATTTCAAAATGATGTCTAGATAATCTCTGAGCTGAATGCTTTGCTGGGGTAGAGTGCTTTGAAAAATGCAGCTATCTGTCGTCTTGAGTGTGTTGATTTCCGGCTCTCACACGTTTCAGATGTTGAAGTTGTACATAACTCGATGAAAATCCCATTCGAAGTTAGACTTTGACTGTCTGATGTGTGTCTCAAGTATTTTTCAAATGATTGCTAGATAATCTCTGAGCTGAATGGTTTGTAGGATAGAGTGCTTTAGTTAAATTCAGTATCTGTGTTTCTTTTCTCGAGTGTGTTGATTTCCGACTCTCACACGTTTCAGATGTTTGAAGTTGTACATAACTCGATGAAATACCCATACGAAATAGGACTTTGACTGTTCTGTGTGTGTCTCAAGTAATTTTCAAATGATGTCTAGATAATCGTCGTGAGCTGAAATGTCTTTGTGGGGTGCGTGTTTGAATAAATGCAGTATCTTCGTCTTGAGTGTGTGTTTTCCGGACTCTCACACCGTTTCAGTTGTTGAAGTTGTACTTAACTCGATGAAAAATCCAATCGAAATAGACTTTGCTGTTGATGTGTGTCTCAGTATTTTAACTGATGTTTGGATAATCACTGAGCGCATGCATTTGCTGTGGATAGAGTGCTTTGAAAAATGCAGCTATCTGTCGTCTTGAGTAGTGTTGATTTCCGACTCTCACACGTTTACGATGCTTTTCTTGGGATAGGTGCTTTCATTAAATTCAGCTATTCTGTCGTATCGAGGGTGATTGATTTCGACTTCAACGTTTCAGATGTTGAAGTTTGTACATAACTCGATGAAATCTCATTCGAAATAGACTTGACTGTCTGATGTGTGTCTCAAGGTATTTCAAATGATGCCTAGCATAATCATCTGAGCTGAATGCTTTGCTGGGGTCTAGAGTGCTTTGAAAAAATGCAGCTATCTGTCGTCTTGGTGTTGTTGATTTCCGACTCTTAACGTTTCAGATGTTGATGTTGTACATAACTCGATAAAATCCCATTCGAAAATAGACTTTGACTGTATCTGATGTGTGTCTCAAGTATTTTCAAATTAGTCTAGAAGGATCTTTGAGCGGAATGCTTTGCTGTGGTAGATGTGCTTTGAAAAATGCAGCTATCTGTCGTCTTGAGTGTGTTGATTTCCGACTCTCACACGTTTCAGATGTTGAAGTTGTACATAACTCGATGAAATCCCATTCGAAATAGACTTTGACTGTCTGATGTGTGTCTCCAAGTAATTTCAAATGATGTTAGGATAATTTTGAGATGAATGCTTTGCTGGGATAGATGTGCTTTGAAAAATGCAAGTATCTGTTGTCTTGAGGTGTGTTGATTCGATGCTCACACGTGTAAGGATGCTTTTGCTGGGATAGCGTGCTTTCATTAATTCAGCTATCTGTCGTCTTGTTTTGCGGAGTGGTGTTGATTTCCGACTCTCACACGTTTCAGATGTTGAAGTTGTTTTATACATAACTTCGGATGAAATCCATTCGAAATAGACTTTGACTGTCTGATTGATGTTGTGTCTATGTTCAAGTAATTTCAAATGATGTCTAGATAATCTCTGAGCTGAATGGTTTGCTGGGATAAGAGTGCTTTGAAAAAATGCAGCTATCTGTCGTCTTGAGTGTGTTGATTTCCGACTCTTACACGTTTCATGATGTTGAAGTTGTACCATAACTCGATGAAATCTCATTCGAAATAGACTTTGCTGTCTGATGTGTGTTCTCAAGTATGTTTCAAATGATGTCTTAGATAATCTCTGAGCTTGAATGCTTTGCGGCGGTGAGTAGTGCTTTGAAAAATGCCTGCTATCTGTGTCTTGAGTGTGTTGATTTTCTCTCACTCGTTTCGAGATGCTGTATCGAAACCGCTCCTGATACAAACTCGATATCATCCCCCTCAGCTCGAAATACAGACGTGACTGTCTGATGTGTGTCTCAAGTATCAGATTTACCAAATGATGTCTGACTAAAAACCTCTCTGCGAGCCTGAATGCTTTGCTTCCGGGATAGAGTGCTTTCATTAAATTCAGCTATTCTGTCGTCTCGTTGTGTGTTGATTTCCGGTACTCTCACACGTTTCAGATGTTGAAGTTTGTACATAACTCGAATTGAAATGCTCCATTCGAAATAGACTTTGACTGCTCTGATGTTCGACGTGTTCTCAAGTAATTTCAAATGATGTCTAAGATAATCTCTGAGCTGAATGCTTTTGCTGGGGTAGAGCTTTCTGCTTTGAAAAATGCAGCTATCTGGCTTCGTCTTGAGTGTGTTGATTTCCGACTCTCACACGTTTCAGATGTTGAAGTTGTACAATTAACTCGATGAAATCCCATTCGAAATAGACTTTGACTGTCTGTTGTGTGTCTCCAAGTATTTTCAAATGATGTCTAGGATAATCTCTGAGCTGAATGCTTCTGCTGGGATAGAGTGCTTTGAAAAATGCAGCTATCTGTCGTCCTCGAGTGTGTTGATTTTTCCGATGCTCTCACACGTTTACAGACTGCTTTTCTGGGATAGAGGGGGCTTTTCTAAATTCAGCTCAATTGTCGTCTCGAGTGTGGTGAGTTTCCGACTCTCACCAGTTTCAGATGTTGAAGTTGTACATAACTCGATGAAACCTCATTCGAAATAGACTTTGACTGTCTGATGTGTGTCTCAAGTATTTTCAAATGATGTCTAGATAATCTCTGAGCTGAATGGTTTGCTGGGGTAGAGTGCTTTGAAAAATGCAGCTATCTTTCGTCTTGAGTGTGTTGATTTCCGACTCTCACACGTTTCAGATGTTGAAGTTGTACATAACTCGATGAAATCTCATTCGAAATAGACTTTGACTGTCTGATGTGTGTCTCTAGTATTTTCAAATGATGTCTAGAAGATCTCTGAGCTGAATGGTTTGCTGGGGTAGAGTGCTTTGAAAAATGCAGCTATCTGTCGTCTTGAGTGTGTTGATTTCCGACTCTCACACGTTTCAGATGTTGAAGTTGTACATAACTCGATGAAAAGTGTACAGTTCGAAATTAGACTTTGAAATTTTGATGTGTGTCTCAAGTATTTTTGAGCAAATGATGTCTAGAAATTCTTTGAGATGAATGGTTTGTAGATATAAGAACAGTGCTAATGAAAAAATGCAGTATATCTGAAATAGTGTGTTGATTAATCCGACTCCTCATCCCAAAACACGTTTCAGATGTTGAAGTTGAAGAAAAACTCGATGAAATTCTCAATTCGAACTAGACTTTGGACTGTCTGATTGTGTGTCTAAGTAATTTTTCCTAATGATGTTTAGCTAATCTTTGAGCTGAATGCTTTGCTGGGGATATAGAGTGCTTTGAAAAAATAGCAAGTATCTGTGTTCTTGAGTGTGTTGATTCCGGACTCCTCACATTACGTTTCAGATGTTGAAGTTGTACATAACTCGATGATATACTCCCATTCGAAATAGACTTTGACTGTCCTGATGTGTGTCTCAAGTAATTTCAAATGATGTCTAGATAATCTCTGAGCTGAATGCTTTGCTGGGATAGAGTGCTTTGAAAAATGCAGCTATCTGTCGTCTGAAGTGTGTTGATTTCCGACTCTCACACCGTTTCAGCGATGTTGTAAGTTGTAACATAACGCGATTGAAACTCTCATTCGAAATAGACTTTGGCTGCTCAAGTAATGTCAAATTGATGTCGAGAATATTCCCTGGGCTGAATATTATGGTTGATGTAGCATAATGAGTATTATACCTGTCTTCTTCTCTTTTTGCTGATTTGTGTTTTCCCGTTTTTGCGTTCGTTTTGTTTTTTGTTGAAGTTTTGTCTGCAGCTCGATGAAATCATTTCAGGTACGTGCTTGTGTCTATTTGCCTAAATGTCTCTGATTCGTTGATCGGGAGCTGAGTCGACTGCCTGTTTTTTCTCCTTGGGATTGACCTTTTTGTTTCCATTTGGAATTTGATTTTATGCTGAAATGCTCCATAATAGTTGAAATCAACGTGTACGGGTCCAGGAAAATCCAACACCTTTTAACTCTATGATCTGATATAGAGAGTCTGATTTAATTTATTATTGATGTGTGATTTATGTTTTTCATTCCGGATCATGATAGGAATTTCTAAATAGCTCTTATCTTTTGAACTTCTACAGTTGCGACTCTGAAGCTTATGGTTGCTGGACATTAATCAAACACAATTATGTCAACGTTATGAACGTCCGTATTAATATATTTGTGACGAGAATTTTTTTTGTGGTTGTAGATTGTAACATCTGATGTGATTCGTAATTACCGCTGTAAAAGAACAAGTTAAAACAAGTTGTGTTTGTAAAAACTTTCTATTGCAATTCATGAAATTAAATTCGTGTAATTATTTTGGCCTTGTATGCAGGCGCTTTGTTATTGTTGATATCTCTGAATTGTGTTTTATCCATATGTTGACATTTAATTACATTGTTTTAGTCGTGGAAGATACCGGTCAGGTGTAGGACAGTTTCGTTGATGGGCACGTGCTGAGGCGCGTGATAATAATACAGCTCTCGGACGACTTGAAGTGTTTTTCGTTACACTGGTGGCAGCTATGGCTACCCCAGCTACGCCCTCGTCATCAACGGCCCGCTTATCTTTGAAACCACCCCGTTTGCGATCAGATGTGACATTACGGACATATTTTGCTCAAATTGACGATTATTGTTCGGCGTCTGGTATAACGTTAGATGAAGATATGGTTGCCATTTTCAAAGCCGGTCTTGATGGGCCAAATTATGAACGTTTTTGTCTCCATAAAAAACTGCCGTCGGTATTCAGTGATCTAAAGAAGCAAATTTGTGACTTATTCGACCCAGTGGAATGTGACACTGTTGTAAAAGATAAATTTTTTAATGCTCATCAACTGCCGTGCGAATCCGTCCGACTTTTTGTTGATAGACTTAATGTGTTGGCGGCCCAGGCGTATTCCTCGCTATCTCTTGCCGATCGCGAGACTGTTCTACGCGACCAGATGATTCGGGGCCTTAGGGATCCGGCGTTGCGGAAGGAGGCCCTTCTCAATTCGTCGATGACGTTTGCTTTGCTGTTGCAGCACCTGGACAAACACGAGTCTGTTTCCCGTTCGTATGCGGAACCCGTCGCAGTACACGCTGTATCTGACGACCGTTTTACTGCTTTATCTTCGACCATCGATACACTAACAAAGCAAATGGCCGAATTGGTTCAAACCTTCTCAAAGTCTATGCCGGCGGCTGGTAGTCGGTTTCGAGGTCCTTGCTTTAATTGTGGACGGTCCGGTCATATATCTCGCTACTGTCGATCTCCAAAAGCGTCGTGTGAAAAATGTCAAGGACTACATTTAACTCAATATTGTCCGTCATCAAGATCGACGAATCAGGTAAGAATCGATTCTGTTTCGTTAGTGGACAGGAAGGATTACGATTGTTCTGATCTGATTGCTGATGCTGTTGGTCATTCGTTGTCGTTCTCTGGTATTTTTGCGAGCTTGGGGGGAGAGTGATAAAGATAATGGTAGATTCTGGGGCGAGTTCATCTCTAATTTCTGAAAATCTTTGGGTCGACCTTAAGTCGCCTACGTTGACGGATATTTATACTACTTTTCGGTCTGCGAATGGTAGCCTGATGAATCCCTTAGGGTGTGTTGATTTATCCTTAATGATTGATACCAGTACGTATAATCATTCATTTGTTGTCATGAAGACGCTGAATGTTGATTGTATCCTTGGGGAAGATTTTCTTACTCGATTTCGTTGCGTTATGGATTATGACCACAAACTTTTTCGCGTAGGCTCAACTTCGACCGCATTGTTTATTCAGGTTTCACGAAATATATCTATTGTCAGAACCGCTGGGGATCATGCCCTTCCACCCTGGTCGGAAACGATTGTGTATGTTAAAAGAGACGACGATTTTCAGGGTGCCAATGCAAGCTTGATCTCTTCTGAACCGAAGCTAAATCACAAAGCCGATAACCATCTCTTGATCGCAACCTGTCTTGTGTCAGCGACAGACAAGGCAATTCCTGTCAAAATTGCTAATGTATCTGACAATGTTGTTCATTTAAAGATGAATGAACCGATTGCTAAAATAGAAGCGGTTTTGAATTGTTCAGTCAAAGAAAAGTCTAGGGAAAATGTAGATTGGGACCCCAGGACCATGGTAAAGGAACCGAGTTTAACAAATACAGAGAAGCAGCAGTTCTGTGATTTAATTAACGAATTTCGGTCTACTTTTGCCCCGACCAGAGACACACTCGGTTCGACGACTATCTTAAAACATGAAATTCATACAGGTGACACTCCTCCGATTAAAAGTGGACTACGCAGGCTTCCCCACACTCAACGTGCTGAGTTAGAGCGGGAATTACAATGGCTGTTGGATCGAGATATCATACAACCGTCGAGGTCACCATATGCGGCCCCTATAGTGATGGTCAGGAAGAAGAACGGTAATCTTCGCCTTTGTATTGATTATCGTCGCCTCAACAACGCCACAGTTAAGGATAGCTTCCCCCTTCCCAGGATTGATGATGTCCTAGATTCGTTATCGGGCTGCTACTATTTTTCAACTTTAGACCTGGCAACCGGTTACTACCAAGTCCATATGAGAGATGACCACATCCAAAAGACGGCGTTCCTCACGCACAAAGGCCTCTATGAATTTAAAAGGATGCCGATGGGGGTTTGCAACGGCCCGGCAACCTTTCAACGTCTAATGTCACTCGTCCTGAGTGGTCTCGACGGGACTCAATGCATGGTCTACCTCGACGACGTTATATGTTTCTCACGAACTTTCGATGAGCATATGGACTGTCTTCGTTCCATATTGACCCGTTTTCGTGATGCGGGATTAACACTTAAGCCGGACAAATGTTCGTTTTTTTGCACCTCGGTCCCGTTCCTAGGTCATATTGTCTCGCGGGAGGGGGTTGCTACTGATCCGAAAAAGGTTGCTGACGTCAGAAACTGGCCTGTTCCTAATTCGAAAGCAGAGTTGAGAGGATTTCTGGGTCTATCAGGATATTATCGCAGATTCATAAAAGGATACAGCAGTGTTGCTGCCCCCCTATATAAGTTATCAGGTAAAGATAATTTTGGGTGGTCACCGACCGCTCAATCAGCATTCGACCAATTAAAACGGTTACTCACTGAAGCTCCCATTTTATCACTTCCGGACATGAATCCTTCTGCGGGACCATTTATTCTAGATGTTGACGCAAGTGGGAATGCCGTAGGTGGAGTCCTTTCGCAAATCATTGACGGCAGAGAAAAGGTTATTTCCTTTGGCAGTAAAGTTCTTGACAAGGCACAGAAAAATTATTGTACAACCCGGAGGGAATTGTATGCCCTTGTATTTTTCTGCAAACACTTTCGAGCCTATCTGCTTGGACGTCATTTTCGGGTACGGACAGACCACAGTTGCCTGCGGTGGTTGACAAACATGAAGAACCCGGAAGGTCAACTGGCCAGGTGGCTGATCGACTTACAGGAGTTTGATTTTGAAGTTGCACACCGGCCAGGCAGACTCCATGCCAATGCAGATGCGCTTTCCCGAATGCCACGACACCATGCCCATGAAACATGTCCTTCTTGTACACCTGTTCTGCATCCATCAGATCCCTCAGCTGAGATGTCATCGTGTCCTATTCCTGATTCGACTATTAATTCGACTTCATACAGTTCAAATTTAGCACCGGATTCGTTATTGAAAGCTCAATTGGATGATCATGATATCCAGGTAGTTCGAGTCGGGATCGAAAATGATCGTCCACTAACGTGGGACGAGAAGAACGAACTGAGTGCATATGGACTTGCCCTGCATCGTCAAGAAAAAAACTTGCGTATGATTGGCCAAGTAATGTGCATGAAAACCCAAGCTGCAGACCTCCCCGTCCTACCACCTACGATGCGTGAAAGTATTCTTCAGGAGCTCCATTCCGGTGTTGGTGGGGGTCATTTTGGCTGGAAGAAGACGAGTGACAAGGTTAGGAGTCATTTTTGGTGGCCGGGATGGCAGGATGACGTTCACGCATTTGTGGATGGTTGTCCTACATGCGCTATGGCAAAGAAACCAAGTAAGACACCTCGTGCTGCACTTCATCCTTTCAATGTCTCCCGTACCTTTCAAGTGGTTGCACTAGATGTTATCGGACCCCTGACAATGAGTGATAGTGGTAATCAGTACATATTAACTTTTGTTGATTTATTCACAAAATGGGTGAATGCTGTGCCTTTGCCTAGGCAAACGAGTCAAGAAACAATACAGGCTGTTTTTTCGCAATGGATTTCCCATCATGGTGTACCGGAAACTCTGCATACTGACCAGGGCTCCAATTTCATTTCATCGGAATTCACTCATTTTTGTCGCACACTGGGCATTCGTCACACCCGATCCTCACCGATTCATCCCCAAGGCAACGGGCAAGTCGAACGTGTGAACCGCACTCTCAAAGGGATATTACGGACGCATGTGCTTTCTGACAATAAATGGGATGCTTGGTTACCCCATGCAGTGATGGCGTGCAATTCCAGTGTCCACGAAAGCACTGGTTTCAGTCCTTATCAGCTTCTATATGGAAGTCATATGCCACTACCCATCGACCATCAGCTCGACACCCCCACGTTTCCGAACAATATACGACCTGGGACTCGATTTTTACAACTTAAAGAAAGCCTTACCTCCTTCTGTGCACAGGCTAAGTCGAATGTCTCCCGATCCAAACGGAGACAAAAACATTTCTTCGATCAAAAGAAGCACGAGAATATGTTCAAAGTTGATGATGCTGTGTGGTTGTATCATCCGGCAACGACAGCGAATCGAAAGTTCCATAAGCCCTACCGTGGACCCTTTCGAATAATTGAAGTCTTGTCACCCGTTAACTATCGTATTCGTTATTGGAGCCGCCGCGACGGAGGAACGAAAGTTGTCCATCATAACCGATTGAAACCATGTGTGGATGTCAACCGTGCCTTACACCCAAACACGTTCCCTACGTCGCTCCCCTTTCTGTCACACTCGAACCTTTCCGCTTCGGATATGTCTGATGATGAGTTGTCTTCTTGTGAATCAGTTGTTGATGATCCTGTGCATGTGGAACCTTTTAACCCTGAGTTGTCTTCGTCTGAATCAGTTGTCGATGATCGAGTGATTGTGGAACCGGTTACCGTGAAACCGAGCAGTCGTATTAGTTCTTCGTACGATAGTGAGATTGTTGTTGGGTCATGTCCTTCCTCTCCCACAGTCGATTCAGACGATTCAACCGATCCCATGTGTATTGACTCGCCTAATTTTTTGTCTCCTCGCAGCCAACGAACGCGGACTCCAACGCACGATCTTCCAACTCATAGATATCATCTGCGCAGCAGAAGTTCTCGTAACCGTCAGGAGACGGCTCGAACTGGAGGGGGAGAAGTGTAACATCTGATGTGATTCGTAATTACCGCTGTAAAAGAACAAGTTAAAACAAGTTGTGTTTGTAAAAACTTTCTATTGCAATTCATGAAATTAAATTCGTGTAATTATTTTGGCCTTGTATGCAGGCGCTTTGTTATTGTTGATATCTCTGAATTGTGTTTTATCCATATGTTGACATTTAATTACATTGTTTTAGTCGTGGAAGATACCGGTCAGGTGTAGGACAGTTTCGTTGATGGGCACGTGCTGAGGCGCGTGATAATAATACAGCTCTCGGACGACTTGAAGTGTTTTTCGTTACAACTATGCACAATTAATAACGATAAACGCGTGAGTTTCACATTATTGCGAAATATCAAATAATTCGGGATTTTGTTTTACCGACCTTAATTCTAAATGCCGTAGTCAAACAATAAAAAAATTTGTACGGTTGTCGATTTACTGTACAAAAGTCAACTGTACTTTGCTGCTTTATTCTACAATATTTTTGCATGAAAGTAAACAATTCCCTTGCATAAACATCTATCTCGTCATTGATATGTAGACCTTTGGAAAAAAGCTGATGACGACGCAGAAAACTTGATCTCTAGTTATCGGAAATCGACACCGGTTGTTGATTTCCGAAAGTTGTCAATTTGTAGGCCCTGATCTTGTAAAAGTTGTAGATTTCCGCTCTTACAAGTGCAACCGGAGCGGTCGCGGAGGAATCTCCTGGCGATAGCGTCCAGGAACCAGCACCGCTTGGACGAACGGAACCAACGGATATGCCGAATCCAGTGGACTCCAACGAGAGCGTCAGTCCACCCGCGGCGGGACGAGTAGCAGCACCGGCTCGTAAGACTGAGAACGCTCGTGACGCGGATCCGCCCACGGGCAAGAAAACAACCTCCGATAAACGTGGACCACCAAAGGATTTGTTACCTGCCAGTGGAACTGGACAGACCTCCTCACTCCCCACCCGATGCCGTGGGCGGCCACGCAAACAACAGGCAGATCAAACAGCACCACAAGCTATCAACTCGCCCCAGCCTGTAGCGGAGGCCACGTCACCCACAAGGAGAATGAC
The DNA here is from genome assembly GCA_907163375.1 of Prostheceraeus crozeri. Taxonomy (NCBI): domain Eukaryota; kingdom Metazoa; phylum Platyhelminthes; order Polycladida; family Euryleptidae; genus Prostheceraeus; species Prostheceraeus crozeri. The sequence continues at coordinate 18,534 of CAJQUW010007706.1, forward strand.
AAGGAGCCAACTCCGTGCTTTTCTTCATCAACAAAAACAACGCATAGAGCGGGGCGCCACGGGTGAGCAAGGCGTGAAGCCGTAAACAGTGATAGTCACTAACTTTATATTATGACAGTGCATACCACAGCTTTTATCTTCAACTTAATTTTCCTATTTACTGCACTCCTATCTCTATGCGACTTTTGTGTCACTTTATGGACTGTTACTTTTGTCGTCATAGTGCGTAACTGCATATTACGACGGCGGATAACGCAGCTTTCATCCTTAACTGATTTTTTCTGTTTAATGCACTTCATTTGCACTTTAAATCTGCTTCACCTCCTAAAAAATGTCACTTTTAGTTCTTTTCACACTTTTGTGGAACAGCAGGGATAAGAAAAAAAACCTCACGACCATTCATTTTTCGGTGTACCATCCTGTAAGTCAGGTACGGTTCTCTCACACGCTTAACCCCCTACATCGTACTCAAACATCGACATTATCACAATAACGTGAGTCATGGCAGACACCCGCATGCGATATCCGCATTCAGTCGCCATCGAGGCGTAGATAGATGGTGATGGAGCCGATTTCCTGACCCCCCCCCCTAGGTCGGGCCGATCAGACGGTTCAGAGTGGTGTATGTTGGGCGCTCGATGTCGAGGTTGCGGCGACAGATGTCGTAGAGGGCCTCGTTGTCGACCATGAAAGCGCAATCTGAGTGCTCCAAGGTGGTGTGAGTCGTCAAGATCGAGCTGTACGGTTCAACAACGGCTGTTGAGATCTGAGGAGCCCTGAACCTACCTCACTGGCATTGAAATCGGCGCTACCAGAACGACTGTACCGAGTGACCTTACACAGCGCCTGCCTTAGTATTCCTTCCCCTAAAGAAATTGTTTTATGTCAATATCCTTTCACATTTCAGTGGCATCAAACAAATCATTATTGATAGCCACGTACGGAGGCCACTTTTGATGCGGATGCAGCCCAGCCGGCCCGGCGCAGCGACACGGGCGTGGTGGAAGTCGCCGTCGCCGTCGTCAACAACCAATATCAGCTGTTGGCGACGTTCCATAGTTTCGTGAGGCCGGAAGGAAGCACCCGCGCCCTGGGACTTCGACAACCACACGGCCTGAGGGCAAGTTTCCTGAGCTTCCAACCGACACTACGGGGCATAGAACCCTCCCTCAGCTCTTTCCTCCAGGCCAACGGACCTCTGACATCCATATGCGCGGCGCGACCGCGCGATCGAGGCATGTGTTCTCGACTGGCAGCCACCCGTCACCTGACCGTGCGGATGATTCCAAGCCAGTAGCAGCACTATTGTCAGGGGCCGTGCATCAGCCCTAGGGCACACCGTCGGCCGGGGAGGGTCACTTGTGCCCTCCAGACGGTGAGGGCCATGGCATTAGCCCTCCAGGTGAGTGACCCGATTCGCCATATTCCTTGCTCCCTCACTACCCCCAGCCCGCCACCTGTTACACCCGAGGCCGACCCAACCCCCATAGCCGACTCATTCGTCATCTCAGTAAATGGCAATGAGTTGGACGGCTATGACTCGGACCCACAAACCGAGGAACTCCTCCCCAATCTTTTCCCCCCAGTTTCCCACCCTCAACCCAATAGAACACCCGTTACCGGCCTAGCCCCACCATACCGCGCTAGTATAAGATCTGCTTCTAGAATTTCTGAAATTCTGCTTACCGAAGTCAGTCCTATGTGCACCAGTCTCGAGATGGAAAATGTTTTCCTACAATTTCTGAGATTAGGCTTCTTGAAACCAGTGCCAGGAACGACAGACTCAACGTTGACGCGCCAGTGCGACAGACGTAGGATCCATTCTAGAACTTCTGAAATTAGGCTTGCCAAAAAATATTGCATAGCACACTAGACTAGAGGTTGACGCGCAATACGCAACATCTATTTTTGGAATTTCTGAAATTAGGCTTCTTGAGACCAGTGACAGATTCGCCAGACTAGACGTTCACGCGCCAGTGCGCCACACGCAAGATCTGATCCTGGAATTTCTGAAAGTAGGCTTGCCGAAACCAGTGCCAGTCGCGCTTAACTCGAAGCTGACGCGCCAGTGTAAGATCTACTCCTAGAATTTCTGAAATTAGGGTTCTTGAAACCAGTGACAGATGCGCCAGACTAGACGTTGACGCGCCAGTGCGACAGACGTAAGATCTATTTCTAGAACTTCTGAAATTAGTCTTGCCTCTACTGGTTCCAGGCGCGCCAGACAAATGATCAATTTTTAGTATTTCTGACATTTTTCGCGGCAGAGCGCCGAGTACAGACGTGCCTCTCAGAAGTGCGCCAGGTAGTCTGATGCACCACTGCATGGATTCCAGTTCGGCGGCGTGAACCATTCGACGAGGTTACGCAGTTCCAATTGTATGCGTCAGACACTAATATAACTGGCATCGATACAGTGGTGCGCCTGACCGCAACCGGATGGCAGGCTTCGGCGCACTGGCGTACTTGTTTTCAGGATTTCTAGTAATTGATCATTCATCTGGCACGCTAGAACTTCGGAAGAATCTGTAAATGAAAAACTCTGGCGTGTAAGGTGCACTACATATTTGCAATTCCATTCGGACTGAAACATTAAGCAGGTCGAAAAGTGAACTTGAGGTATGTAAACTTAAGAGCTGCACCAACTTGTTTTTTATAATCCGAAAGTGCCGGGATTGCAATCCTTGATTCCCGGCTAAAAAAGTACGTATCTGCTACGTAGCGGGGGAGTAGCAGAAATGCGTTGCAGAAACCAATAAAAATGGCGGCATAGGCCACGTTCCTGCTACGTAGCATGGTGCTACTTGTTGCTACCAATTGAAACGTTGCCGCTACTGAATTGACCTTATAATGCAACCTACCGCTACGCTGAAGCACCAATTGCTACCGGTATGCTACGTAGCAGAACCTTGTGCTACTCTACCTACGTATCTGCTACCGGATGCCACGTAGTGCTACGGCGACGCTACGTAGTTGCTACTAATCAGCACCAACTGCTACACTGGCGCTACGCTACATTTTATCAATCCCTATTGGCGAAAGTCCACCTCATACACAGTCCAACTTGCCCACAGCTATGCAACTATAAAAATCAGAAGGCGATATTCCGGAATAGCAAAGAACAAACCATCACACAAACGATTCTATTCGAACACATATGTACACATTATCAAATGTCTTTACTCAGGCACTTGATCGTCTTCCACATCACCCTCTACGTCCGGCAGCTCAACCCTGCTCCGAGAAAGTCTTCTGGGGGCTTGTTAGCCAGTTCCCCACAAGGACCTTGATCCTGGCATTTCCATTTTTGTAATGGAGTTTTCTCATTGCCTCTGAAAAAGGATGATCAATTCTTAAAAAGGATACTCAAATGCATTTGAGATTATAACAAAATAAAACCAAATCTGATAGACAGTCAGACATCACTTAGTTTGGAATACGTTCAATTCGTAATAGAAAAATGAATTTTCCTGTCTACTGATGCTACAAAGTTGGGTCAAGTTATGATGTAGCAAAATGCACTCTCTGATGAGATGCAACGTTTCAAGCTCATTTGTAAGCTTAGAATATCGACTTTGCTAATTTTAGCAGCTCTAACCACTTTGCAAATTTTCAGTATAAGTAGTAGCTGCCTTGCACAATGCAATTCGGCGGACATTTAATATGCGCTTTTTTGAATTTCTAAATTTAGTTCCTCCCACATTCACCGAAATCATAACAACCTCGACTTATACTACGCAGATTTTCATCGGGACTCAGATTTTTATACAGAACAGTAGTCAGATAACTATAGAAACATTTTGCTATTCATAATTTTTTATTTCCTCCTTGTTATTCATACCTATGTGCTCCTATATGCCTATTTCTCGGACATTTTTGGACATGATAATGATTATAGCAAATACTATGTAAAGATAGAAATAGTCCATCCTCCAGGACGGGCCTTTGCATGGAACGAGACCGAAGATGAGACTTTCAACGAATGTTTTAAACCCTATGAGTACTAAGAAAATGCGCGCCTGCCGAGTTCTAACGTGTTCCTTTGATATGCAGACAAGTTCAAAGAAAAAGGACATGCTAAGTGAAGGAAAGTCGAAGTTTTTGACCGAAATGTCGCTTTGGTGTGTTTGCCCTGACTATGCGAGATGTATTAATTCAAGCGCTATAGGCCTGTGGCATGATTTATCTTCAGGTCATGAAGTCATGTAATCATCTACCCTTGCCTACCAAAACCAAACGAATTTGGATTCAACAAGCATCTTAGGAAGGTAAACATGAATGAAATTTTGATAACATTTCAGCTCAAACCTTGGGCATCTATAACCACTCTTGCATATATCGCATATAGAATTTGTTCTTAGCACGGGATTAGAACGCAATAGAAGACATATCATACCGCAAACTCGCATACTCGGAGCAACCACACCAAGCAGACATATTGGTCGAAAATTTTCCTTCAACTAACATGTCTATTTCCTTGATCTTTTCTGTAGATCAAAGGAACACGTTAGAACTCGGAAGGCGCGCATTTTCGTAGTAGTCATAGGGTATACATTATTCTGTGTCCCGTTCCATGCAGAGGCTCGTCCTGTCGGGACTATAAATATATTTCCATGTTTCCATATAGTATTTGTTGCAATCATTCAAATTTTATAATGGGCATATAACGAAATTTGCATACAAGATTCTTTTGTCCAAAGTTAGCACCTGTTAAGATTGAACGCAGACCTCATGCCATTAGATGATTTCAATGAATTTTGTGACTATTTGCAAAATTGTTTTGTAACGATTTTATGTCATGTATTGAATAACGTTTTGAGCGTGTCCGTTAAAAATTGTCATCTTTTTATCTGCAATTGTTAGTATAAAGCACATTTATGTTTTCACACAAGCATACCATGATGTAGTAATTAACCAATTGAAACTATCATAGATAATAATCAGATTTTCAATGTGTTGACACAATGTGATCAATAACTTGATAAACACAAATGTCTTCGTTTTCCCTTCATTCAAGTGCCATGTGCTAAAGTCAATCAAAGTTACATGTATGTAACATATATCGACAACAACCTCGACCTCGATTAAAATCTAATCGAAGTCACATCACTGATTTTTACCCGTTTTACCAAGTGTGCTTGTTAAAAGGGGGAAACTCGTACAAGCTACACTTGGTCTAAATTTTGAATAGTGTCTGATATCACTGTGCTAAATTTTCGGAAGAGCTTGATATAGAATCAAATATGTTGAGTATCTACCATGCGTTCAAAAAGTCCTTCATACTTCATTGCTGATTCACATAAAAATGCATTATTGAAGGGTTGGAATGATAAGTGATTATACAATGACAGTGATATGGATAACGATGAGATTTCTTTCATTAACTCAATTTAAATTGTTGTCACTTTTGAATTTGTTTTTATGCTACAAATTTATATACAATTGCAACTTATAGGCCCTATGTTTTGCCATCATTCAGTTACGCCTACTTGTGTTTTGCTTTACAGAATGATGTTTGACAAAAAGCTATTGCTTACATCTCTTTCAATTACTATACCAAATCGACATGAAAGAATTGAACAGAAACTATATCCTACATTCAAGATTACTTCAGAATTCAGTAAATTTTTTAAACCTCAATGAAAATGTATCACTTCAATTGATCAACTTCAATTAATCAATTGATGATCTTAATTATTTTTGAAATTGCCTCTAGCTTTCACAGGAATAAAACAAATCAAGAGATTTTTGAATCAATGTTTTGAGATTCTTTAACGAGAGAGACAAAAAATCACTAACACATTGCAGTCAAACAATATATGAAAAAGTGAATAAAGGCCTACACTAGGATTGTATGAAATATTTTACTCAATTAAGTTTTAACCGAAGAGCAAATGAAAAGTTTTATCAAGTTATTTCATAATAAAAAAAGTTATATAAACAATAAAGAATAACGGCATGCATCTCTAGCTTGCAGGTTATGACAGAAATACTACAAAATACTTCATAATTGCAACTGAAGAGAAATGAGACAACATTATGAAAACACTATTCAATTGCAGAGTACTTTCATTTAAAAGATGGTTGATTGCGGGTCTCGAGCATCATCACTTCCTTCGCATACTTGAAGCCCACTTTATGTATGCCTACCTATCATCGAATAATAATATAAAATTATTGAATGATCCAGAAGAAAGGGTGGACAAAGGATTCAAGTTACGAAAATTAAGTCACACAAGCTAACCGAAAGCCTTTTCTTACTTACTTATTAGCTCTACATTTTCCTAGTCCGGAAACAGTCGCCTGACAAACTCGACGGTCAAGCACATGTAGATGCTGGTTCGAAGATATTCTCACACGAATTGGTCAACCTGAAATGGCAACATAACATGTGATATGATCAATTATTCGACATTATTGTATGTAAAAATATGTAAACAATTTTTCTTGGCATTGCGCTAAAAACAAGTGGGTCACTCCTTTTTTTATATTTGCCTTCATAAAGTAATGTAGGCCTACAATAAAATTTGAGTAGGTAAAAACCACGGCGCTTCGTGTCACAGACACATCAAAAGGTGGGAGGACCCACTTTTTAATGTGTCTGTGACACGAAGCGCCGTGGTTTTTACCTACTCAAATTTTATTGTACATAACTTTATGAAGGCAAATAAAGAGAATGAGTGACCCGCTTGTTTTTAGCACAATGCCAAGAAAATTGAATTACCTCTTGTTCCTAGCCTTCAACATCATATGTGAAACATTAATTTTTATGTTTTAAAATAAATTATGAGCATTACTGCATGCATATAATTATGCCTCAATGCAAATACATGTAGAAATTATACTTAGACTATTATACTACTTAGGGCATATTAGGCCAATCATATGGCCTATTTACAAATGTAAAATAGCATATAAATTGTCAGTTTATTTGTCAATATCACGATATATAGTAGAGAATGCAATGGGCTCAACCATCAGCTTTTTATAGGCCTATATGGAATATATGAAAAGAAACTTAATCATTTCAAAAATTCCACTTGATCACTGATTTTGGTTTATAGTGCAAACCCACTGCAACACAGTTTTTCACATTAATAATGCACTAGACAATGCGTTTTCCCAATTCTTGATGACAGAACTGAATTACAAAAGAAGAAATTCATACTACACCTAAATTAATCATTCTATGTGGTTTGGCCCTAGACTGCTGCAGTTTTCGGAAAAGTCAAGTTGATTTAATTTACATCAGCTCGATATATTTCAAAAGTTCAGAGCTATTATCTTCAGGAGCAAAGGATTGCGAGAATGGTAGTGATTCAAAATGATAGTGTTAATTGATGTGCGTGATTTATGATTTCTTTGTGTATTTTGAATCACTATCATAGTAAATATTCTTGTATAGTATATGTGTCTTTTGCTCCTGATTAGGATAGCAGTGAGCCATTGAAATATATCGAGCTGATTCAAATTAGATCAACTTGAATTTTCCGATAACCACAATAATTCTAGTGTTTCGATTATTAGCGTCTGAATGAATTCTTTTGTACACCAATTATATACATAAAGCTCTTATTTCATTTAATTACATATCAAAATATGAATTTGCATGCTGATACTTACATGTTGCGACGAAAGCAATCGACACGGAAATATGAGAAGCATTGAGATCGAAACAGGCAGTTGGAAAACAGCGACAAGTTATATTGTCTATGGAGATCAAGTATGTATTGATGGCTTCATTCACCAGAAGTTCTGCTCTGCTGATTTCGATTTTCACTGGATAAATATATCAATTTTCGTACATGTAAATCTATCGCGGATGAAAAGTTGCTTTCGTTCGAAGAATTCTTCACCACGGCGAAGGTTGTAGTATTTAATCCATATGTCACTCAATCTGATATTGTTTCCGATGAAAAAGACAACACTGAGAAAAGTGATCTCTGTACACGGATGAAGGATATAGCAGCAATGGCGTACGTTGTTAAAGTCCACACAGCTATATTTGACGTAACATCATCATTACTCAGCTTCGCGATGCCATGAATTTAATGCCCGCTGCACGCTTGTCCATGGTTGCACGCTAGACGCGTCAGCGCATCATAGATCCACCTGTATTCTGTAGCTGTCGGCAGGCGAAACCGGACAAAGACGAATGCGGCCGAAGGATGGATAGCGATGGAATGTGTCTGCTAATGCGAGAAGGGCGGGGAGATTGCGCAACGGAACTTGACTGTGGTAAAGCTTTCAAAATCATATTACTTCTGCAGATTCAGATGCATAGCATGCCGCTAAAAGTAAACTGAATTTACTATTAGGTTGTCATACAAGGTGTGATCGTCATAAAATTAGAGCGGAGAGAAAAAAACTTAGCAGTTTTTTAACTTTAAAAACTTTTTAAACTTAAGACTTAAAAACTAGCGAGCACTCAAAAGATCATTTCATTTGAAGACATAATTGTGAAATGCGGATTTCAATCTTGTGAGATGGTGTGACAGTTTTTCCTATGTATAAAAATACTGACGCGTGAAGGAGACTATAGCAATAATGCTTTTGATGCATCAAATATATCTAAATGCATAGATAAGAATAAGAACAGAGACGGGATCGAACAAGGAGAAAAGGATAGAGAGAGAAATATGAAGAAGATAAAGTGGAAAATAACAGAGAAGAGAAAGAGTGAAAGGAAAGGAGAAAATGAGAGAGAAATTAGGAGATATATGAAAGAAAAGAAGTGGAATTGCAAGTGAACAAGTTGATGAAGAAGAAGAGAGAGATGGATGAAATGAGAGGCTGGAGAGAGGAGGAAGCAGAGAAAGAGAGAGGAGGAAGAGGAAACGAGAAATCAAGGGGCGGTTCATGATTTTTTTACTGCTACGTATCCGCAACGTCCATTTGCTACGTAGAAGCAACCGAGCAGCAACGCTCCTATAGGCAAAACGTCAAAAGCGCTGAAAATATGATGTAAGTGTAGAATAGGTATCATTAGCTACGTAGCTGCTGCGTACTGCCACCAACCAACTTGCTACGCTACGCTTTGGAACGTTTGGCACCGATTGCTACGTATCAGCTACGTATCAGCTACGTAGGATTGTTAGCCGAGTTACACCTAAATAATCAACAATCAAATAATCAAAGCCATGTTAATAGTGCATGGCTGCATTTATATAATCCTTTGAATGTGATCAATAGCCTGTTGATGCCTTATTGTGCCACTTGCGTGATTAGTAGCCAAGTCTAGCCCCTTTTACACCCAGTTTCACTAAAGTACATGACCTTGCTCCATTCATCGGAGCACACGCCCACGCATCGGCGCACGTGGTGACTAAGAGGACATTCATCGGAGCACACACCCACGCATCGGCGCACTTGGTTGCTAAGAGGACATGAAGCGGAGCACTTGACATTCATCGGAGCACTTGGCGCCGGGGCACTTATCGGCGCATTTGATGAGTCACAGCAGGGTATATAAGGAAATGCGCTGCCAGAGAAAATCATTCTAATCATATGTCGACAACACGCCCCCTGGCTGAGACACGTCATCCCAAGGAAGAGATATCCTATACACCTTATTCACCGAAAGACTTTATTGTGGAACGAGACTGTAATACACTGTATATTGTTCCGACAAAGGAGAAGATTGTGTCGTTAGAGAAGATTATTGCAGACCTTCGTATCCAGTTGCTGAATGTAACACTGTATGGACCACGCTTCTTGTTTGATATTCGAACATCTGCAAAGTTCCCCAAAGGTGCACTGGACGTGTCCTATCGCTATTTGAACATTGGTGACGATTGGGATGTGGAAGAACTGATTGATTCGTTGCAGAAGAAGTTACGTTCTCATCTGGAGTGTCGTTATTTTGGGGGAATCTTGTGTATGCAGATTGACATTGGTTTTGGTTCATTGTTTACGTAAGATACATTATCTGAACAACGATATGATGGAGCCGCCAACAAATAAGAGGCGAACCACAGTCCGTCCCCGCCCTCAACCCTATTATGAGTGCGAGTTTTGCAATAAGCGCTTCCGACTGTTTTCACAATGCATCAGTCATGGACGCAAGGAGACAGGGAAGGAGTATTGCGATCGTTGTGGGAAATGGTGGACTACCGATCATTGGTGCTTCCTGGAAATGAGTTACTGGGGCGACAAGGGGAGTGAGTTCACCTGCATGCTTTGCAAACAAGACTATAATATGGAAGCTTACCACAAACATCCATGTGTGGGTCGGTGCAGGTACTGTGATGAGAAGATTCAGGAGGAGGAGAATGAATGGGATGAACATTTATGTCCCTATTTGAGCATGTATATGCCCACCGAACCCTTGGACCCGAATCGCCCAGTGGAGTCGAAGAGTACGAATTCAAATCCGTACGACTTGTCAAAAGTGAAGTTGGCACGCTGTCCCTGGTGTCATAACATGTACCAAGCATTCTTCTTATGGAAGCATGTTCGCAAACAGCATAAGGAGGTGCGTCGAAGCAATCCGACGTGGTGCGAGGACAAGACGAATGAGGCACGAGACAACTTTGTCTATATATGTGTCTGCGGTGAGATGATGCACCGTGACGTGGAGGAAGAGAAGGTCCGTCAATTTGTCTCGTTGCATAAGGAGCATATGGGCAAGAAGATATGGACAAGTCAGCGCGAGAAGTTGAAACGGATATATGAGAGACAACCGAATCCGCCCAAGGAAGTGAATAGTGTCCCCCAAGCTTCGCTTCGACCAGAGAATAGAAATCGGGACCCACGCAAATATTCATCTGACTTAAGTAAGAAACGAGGGAAACCTCTGAAACCCATTGTTTTGAAGAACCAATTGAATTGGTTCACGTATAATGTGGATTTGGATGCTGATGAATAAATGTATTGATCAATCTACAATTTTTGTGACTAAGTTATGATTGGGAAGCGTAAGCATTAATCATGACACGCCGTAAACGACGTCAGAGAGGGGGAACTGTAAGACATGTGAAACGGTATATAAAATCTCAAATGCATCGTAGAGGGTGTGAAACTCTTCAGAGACATAATGGCAAATTGATTCGACGTCATTTGGGCAATAGGTTGTTGCCAGCAGCGTGGTGACCACGTTATAAATCCAATCATAAAATGATAAAGGAAGAATGGCAACGGTTGAAACGCGATGTAAATAGGAACAAGTTGGGAAAGTTAAAGACGTTAGGGAAACTATTAATGAAGAACTAAGTCAGGAAATCTAGCATATCACGGTAATCATGCAACGTGGAGGTATTTATCGCGGAAGCCGTCGTCAAAAAGGCGGAGGTCAGAAAGGGGTTTTTTACCGTGGTAGTCGTAGACAAAAGGGTGGAATCTGCCGCGGGAGTCGTAGACAAAGAGGAGCTTTCCTCCCATTTTTAGCACCCCTATCCCTGCACTTATTGCCGCAGGGAAAGCTGCAGCGTTGGGAGCAGCGGGTGCAGCCGGTGCCGCAGGCGTAAGTGCTTTAGCGAATAAAATGTCAGGAGGAAAACGTCGAAGGAGACATCATCATCGGTAAACCAATCATTTTGTACACCACCCTAGGGACGGGTATATAAGTCGAGACACACACACAAGGTGAGATTCATTTCACGATGCGTCGGATTCAGCATTTGGGCGAGCTCATGCAAGGTTCTTATACCATTACATTTGATCATCCTAAAGTGCAACAATGGTGGGCGGAGCAGAAGAAGCCGGTGCGCGATTTCATCGTATTTGATACGGAAGGAGATCCCATGCAGGAAGTCGCTGCCATTTGGTGTCATTATACGCCCAGAGACGATAAACCGACCGGATATGTGACCATTGCATCGCGCTTCCATGACTTTATCAAACATGAGACATCGGTGTGTGATGTTTTTGCGACTAATTTTATTCATGGTCTCAACCCACGTGTGATTGGGAAATGTGGTGCAGAAGAGAGTGTGATTATTCACTGTTTTAATTGCTGGGTCCATGAAATGACATGCGAGTATGGAGACGCGGAACTGATTGCAGGGAATGGATTATCGAAGATGGAAAGAGCTTGGTTGAAAAGCATGAAACTCTTGGAAAAAGTGACAATGGATAGTATTTCTCTCCCCGAATGGTCTCAACGCATTGACTCTCATTGGAATATATTCGCCTCATGTATGCGGGATAGTGAACTGTATAGGATTGGCTACAAGGAACATATGCTTCGCGGATGTCACTGGATGAATCATTCCCAGTATGAAGGGAAAGAAGCTTACCGTCGAGCCCTGTTACATTTACGCCGACGGAAAGCACTCACAGAAGCTCAAGCTGCCAAGGTACAGTATGGGTACCACTGTGCGCTGTCAGATGTGGTCGAGATTCTCCTTCATTATTGCTTTGAACTACACTATCGACTTTATGTGGATACGCTGTATTTAAATTATGATTCCTGTGAAGTTGCATGGGCCTGGACCAAGATTGACCACATCACTGTGATGCATGAATCAACCACTGTGGACAATGGACAACTCCACAAGTCTTACATTGCTCATTATTGTAACTTCAGTGACTATGCCGAACATCGTACCTTGTGCAAGAATAATGCATGTTGTGAAATGACTCAAGAAAGTGCATCTCTATAATAAATGTTATTCCAATCATATGTTATTTTTGATGATCATTTACTTGGGAAGTCTACATACTCACTAACACTTGTCAATTTTATGAACCATTTTCAACATTAAAAATAATTCTAACTTGTACAATTTACGAATCCTATCTCTTAACATTAAAAATAATTCTAACTTGTACATTTTACATGATCATCTTATTGCCCCATTTCACCCTTGAATATAATAGTCATAGCTTACCATATATGTTTATTGAACATGTTATAGAAGGAAAAATAAACAATGTACACAGAAAGATTGATGATTCAAAAGGTCCAATCATCGACAAAGTCTAGATGATCCCAAAAGGCAATAGCCTCATCAATGTTTTGTAATTCAGTTCTACGATTGAATCTACTGCTTAAGTTGGTCAAGGGCTTACGGAAAGGTTGACGATAAAGGTCCAGTTCGGGATAGCCGTCGGAATTGGGGGGCGTATTCTCCTTCTCATCCACCAGGAAATCTTCAACTTGTCCATCGCTCATACTTGGGGGACCTGGGTCAGTGACGGAGGTTGATAATGTAGGTGATGACGGTATGAAATAGGGTCCTCCGTTGGTGGGTGGCGTTGGAGGTAGGGAATGGGGTCCATCTGGATCGGGAATGGAGCCCCAGTCCGAGGGGAGGTCTGTTGGGAAGTCGTCATCTTCCTCCTCGGATGTTGCCGGGATCAGCTCGGGAAGGATTGGTGGTGGTGCATATTCATCTTCATCACTGGTCGAAGGGCTAGGACTGTCGGGTGAGGAAGGTAATGGACTTGGGCTTCCTGGGGTCGGTGGTGGAGTGTCTGGGATCACAATCACTTCAGGTTCTTCATTGTCTTCACTATCCGTATCGTGTTGGTGTTGAAAATTACTTCGTTGTAGTATGTTAGTAGGATCCACTTGTCGGAATTGGAGTTCGTAACGTTGGTAAATCATGTCTTTGAATGTTCACGAGTGTTATGAAGGTGGAACATTTTCGGCTTGGCTTTATAGTTTTGCAAATACCCCATCCCCTGCTCCGAGCATTGGGTGTGCTCCATTCCATGTTCGGAGCACAGAACGGAGCATTGGGTGTGCCCCATTCCATGGTCGGTGCACATATCGATTGGAGAACTAGGTAATGGAGAAACGATCAAGACACATACATGATGGAAGACACATGGGTGATGAAAGACTTTAACGTGTACACCTACACAAATCAGCTCATTATTTACCCGAAATCGACATGTCAACCTCACGCGATGTTGGAGAAAGTGATTCCATATGTGAAGGAGAAGATCAAAGTGAAGCCTGAATTTGAACTCTCCATGAATACATTTACGATTTATGAATACAAAAGAAATGGTTCTCCACCATTGATGGGCACCAGTGAACATTATTATGAAAGTGACATCCAAGAAGTGGATGACTATTTATCCTCACTGAAGAACGTATGGGACTATGAATTTATGGACAGTGTTAACAAGGAGATTCTTGGTGTCTATTGTATAACGTTTAATTTTGAATATATATATATATATATATGTTGGATGGACATTGTGGTGTTTCGTTGTTTATTCTTATCAATAATTGCCATTTTAGTAGAGTCTGTGTTTATATACAAGTAATTACAAATAAACGAAAGTATCAGAAGCGTATCGTGTTCTACCTCGTTATTAAGCATTGTTGAAATACAACATATGGCGACGATATGAACCTACGGGCTAACTACGAGTGATTTGATTACGAAAACTACGGACTAATGGCTTCTACTATTTGTGCTCCCATTCTGCCTGCAAATCCAAAGTCTGGTGACTTTACTTACTTTGTCCGACTGTTCGAAAATTACGTCGAAATTGTTGAGGCAAAAGATGCTACAAAATTGCCTTTACTGCTGAATTGTCTTGGTAGAGATGGACTATCCATATACGATGGACTAAAGGATCCTAAATCTAAGTACGACGATGCGAAAGATCGCCTGCTGGAATATTTCTCCGGTAAAACGTCCATTTTGTTGTGGCGAAAACAATTTTTTGAGGCGCGTCAGGGTTCTAAAGAATCAGTAACTGACTTTGCATGTCGACTTCGTCGTCTGGTGAAGCATTGTGGTTTCAAGGACGAACAGGAGATGCTGCGCGATATTTTCACTATTGGAGTCTACAACGATGCTCTTGGTGAGAAGTTGCTGACTGAGGACGCTTCTACACTAACTTTTGATGCTGCTGTATGTCGAGCCGAAACGGTTGAGCGTGCGATGTGCGACCGTGCTAAAGTTCAGTCATCTTCGGATCTAAACCGTGTTAAACCTTCCCAGCAATTCAATCGTCAGAGTAGCAAACCGACTTGGAAAGGTTATAGGCCTATTGGTACGTCTACCGCATCGAAAACTGGTAACAACGTGACATCTACGAGTGAGAAAGGAAGGTGCTACAGATGTGGTGACCCCTCCCACATTGCGAATGACCCCAAGTGTCCGGCCAGAAGCAAGATCTGCAGTTTTTGTCATGTGCGTGGTCATTTTGCTCGGATGTGTTCAAAGAAGGAGTCGAGTGAGTCTGGTGGAGTTGTTCGAGAAGTTACCGTCGAAAGAAGTGATCCAGCTCCCACCCCAGTGGTGCATCATGTGTATTCCGTTGACGTTGATGAGAAGGATTGCGTGAGTGTTGCTCTCAATGGTAAATCTACAATGTGTCTTGCTGACACAGGAGCGAAGGTGTGCGTAATTCCTGAACAGTACTTACCGCCTGATGCTGAAGTGCTTCCTACAAGTGTCAAGTTGAGTGCATACGGTGGATTTTCATTAATTGTGATTGGTACATGTTTTTTATCTGTGTCTTATGGTCAGAAGACCTGTAAACCGTTGTTTTACGTAGTAAGTGCTGATGAAATTCCTCTTTTGTCACGTGAAACATGCTTCTCTTTGGGTATTTTGAGACCTGGGATAAATAACATTGATGTACATGCAAATGCGTTGTCATGTGAAAGTGATATTTTTTCTGAATTTTCTAATTTGTTCTCTGGTGTCGGAAATGTGATCGGTGTTGATTATGAGTTGACTGTGAAGAGTGATGCTAAACCGAGACATATTCCTCCGAGACGTGTCCCTCCTGCTATGATTGAAGGCATTAAAAAAGAACTTGATAGAATGATGAGTGATGGCATTATTATTCCTGCGGAAACTTCACAATGGAGTTCGCCGATTGTACCTGTTTTGAAAAAGAATAGTGAGATTCGAATTTGTACTGATTTCAGATACGTAAACAGTGTGATTGAGCGAAAGTATTTTCAGATACCTACTCTTGAAGAGATACTGATGCAGTTGAATGGTGCAAAATTTTTCTCTTGTTTAGATGCTAGAAGTGGCTATCATCAAATTTCTGTTAGTAAGAGTTCTCAAAAGTTCTTGGTTTTTAGTACTCCAGTTGGAAGTTTTCAATATACTCGTCTTCCGTTCGGAATTTCCACTGGTCCAGAAATTTTTCAGAAAGTTATACAGCACTTGGTGCAAGATCTTCAAGGTGTGATTGTATATTTTGATGATATCTTGATTTTTGCTGAGACTGAGGAAGACCACAAAAAGAGGCTTTATGCTGTTCTCAACAGACTGAATGAGAAAGGTTTGAGATTGAATGGTGAGAAATGCCAGTTTCACAAAAAGGAAATAGAGTTTCTAGGTCACAATTTGACAGCTGAAGGAGTGAAACCGCTTGAAAGCAAAATCGCTGCGATTCTGAATTTTCCCAAACCTGTTAATGAGTCTGAGCTTCGTTCGTTTATTGGGCTGACTGAGTATGCTGCTCACCGCTTTGTACCCAACTTCTCAAGTTATGCAGCTCCTCTGTATGACATGTTGAAACTGAAGGAATTTTCTTGGACTGATGATTCAAGTAAGGCTTTCAATAAGATAAAGCAAGTTGTCCAAAGCATTGAACCTTTGAAATTTTTTAACTTGTCTGAGAAGTCTGTAGTCAGAACTGATGCATCCGGTGTTGGATTAGGTGCCGTGTTACTCCAAGGTGACAAGCCCATTCTTTTTGCGTCTAGAAAGCTCACTGACGTGGAAAAGCGTTATTCTCAATTAGAGCGTGAATTTTTAGGAATTCTCTTTGCTGTTACGCGTTTCAGGACTTTCCTTTTTGGAAGCAAGTTCGTAGTGGAGACAGACAACAAACCGATTGTTTCGTTTTTTGAGAAGGATGTTGATAAATTACCGTTACGGGTACAACGTTGGATTTTAAAGCTACAGTCTTATCACTTCGATGTTCATCATATACCTGCGAGTGAGAATAAAATTGCTGATATTCTGTCCAGATGTCCGTCTGACGACCCAAGTTCTTGTCTTGAGGATACCTCATTGTCTGTTTGCTTGATTTTGAAAAACCTCCCTGTTACAACAGATGATCTTGTGCTCGCAACTGAAAAAGATGCCGAATTGATCGAAATTAAATCAAAATTGCAGAAAATGACTGATTGGGGTAGGAACTCATCCATAAATTTGCGTCAGTACTTCCATATTCGGAATGAGCTGTATGTTTCTGATGAAGGCTTAGTGATGCATGGAAACAGAATTGTTGTGCCACAAGCACTCAGAGACAGAATTTTGCTCCAAGCTCATGAAGGACATGTAGGTTCAACGAAAATGAAGGAAGTTCTCCGTTCTTATTTTTATTGGCCTAAGATGACCAAGGAAATTGATGAAAAGTCAAGAGTTTGTGAACATTGCGTCAAGTTTTCCAACTGTAATACGCCTGCTCCGATGGTTTCTGTAGCTGAACAAGTAAATGGTATTTGGGATGTGGTCGCTATTGACTTCGTAGGGCCTTCTTCAAGACTTCATGGCAAAACCTATCTTTCTGTCATAGATGCATGTTCTCGTTTTCCGTTCTTGATTGAAGTGACTTCCACATCGGCTTCGCAAACTATTAGTGGACTGAGATCTTTGTTCTCTACTGTGGGACTTCCCAAAGTTATCCTGAGTGACAATGGTTCGGCATTCACCAGCCAAGAATTTGATGATTTCTTGTCAAAATGTGGGATTCATCACAAGCGGTCAAGCCCATATTACCCACAAGGTAATGCTATAATAGAGCGATTTCATGGTACTTTGAAGAAACGACTCGACAAGCTCTTAGATGAAGGAGTGTTGTATTCTGCTGCCTTGCAGCAAGTGATGTTTGACATACGAAGTACTCCTAACGAATCGACAGGGAAGCCTCCATTTACTTTGTTCTACAATCGTGAAATGTCTACTAAGTGGAGTTTGATTAGTGAGACTGCAGTCAGGACTAAACCTAGATGTTTGTCTGATCAGTATGAAAGAAGTCAAAAGCGAGTAGGATGTTTAGAGTTTGACGTTGGTGAAAGAGTTGTGCTGAGAAGAAGAAATACAAGCAAATTTACTATTCCTGCTGTTGTTATAGGGAAGAAAGGTCATGGTGCGTATGAATGCAAGATTTGTAGTGATGGTAGATTGACTGTGGTGAATCAGAGATTTATGAAACGCATGAAGTGGAGTAATGCACTGAACACTGATTTTGATCGGTTATGGGAATTGTCGAAACCCAGCATATCCGAGAGTGTTTCTTTAAATTGTAATAGTGAAGTCCGCCGCAGTGTATCCAATGATTTATTACGGAACAATGAGCATCACTCAAGAACTCAACGTGATTTTAATCTTCGACCTAAGCGAACTGATCCTGCGAAATACCGTGTGTGATTCTATTTGAAATATATATGTCATGTGATTGTAATTCACCAGGGGGAGAATGTGGTGTTTCGTTGTTTATTCTTATCAATAATTGCCATTTTAGTAGAGTCTGTGTTTATATACAAGTAATTACAAATAAACGAAAGTATCAGAAGCGTATCGTGTTCTACCTCGTTAAGATGAGAAATTTATGTGTTTGCCGAAATTTTTTAGGTCAGTTTTCTATTTTTTCAAAAAATTTTTTCAAAACATTTTTGTATGATTCATGATTTTCTAATAAATTCTAGCGTTTTTTAGAATTAATTATTTAGAATTTAACTTGGACAGTTAAAAGCTAATCACTAAATAACCTGATTATTTATTAACGGAAGAAAAGAAAAAGAAAACAAAATGTTTTGTGTTTCCAGAAAACAGTATTAACTTTTCATGTATTATGCAAAGCCTGTTAGCATTCGTTCACTTTTTGGCCAACGAAGTTTTCTCAATTCACAAAAAGCTTTATGAAAAATTCCGGTGTCAAAAAGAATCAAAGAAACTCAGTTAACTGCATCCCGCCAGTTCACACTGGCGATTCGAAAAAAATGGTTTGTCCACGAAGATGCTTTTTTGAGGATCTAACAGCTAGAAGTCACTTGGGGCCCAAGTCAGGAGATATAAGGAGGATGGCTCAATAGTTTGAAATCGTTTCTCGTTAAGGGCAATTTGGTTGTCTTCCTTGCGAGGTGTGAAATTCGGGAGATTGTCATTGAAGCAAGTTAGAGGGGAATGTTTCGTTGGCTTTATTATTTTCTTCCTCGCTTCAGATAACAGATTGAAAATAATATTTCGCTATTGATTCTTATCCTTTTATCCGCAAAAGG
Organism: Prostheceraeus crozeri; assembly: GCA_907163375.1. Classification (NCBI taxonomy): domain Eukaryota; kingdom Metazoa; phylum Platyhelminthes; order Polycladida; family Euryleptidae; genus Prostheceraeus; species Prostheceraeus crozeri. Next base: position 37,693 of record CAJQUW010007706.1, read on the forward strand.
CAACCGTTGGATTCCCGAGACGAAAGCTTTCCAAAAAAGACCGATCCAGCTATCAAAGACCGGCGAGTTATGTGTTGTTCCCGGATCGCATTTTTTTCAAAGGGGCAGACTCGCCTGGTGATTTTTTCGCCTATCTGCAGGTTTCTCGCTTTACTTTGAGGCTGATACAAACTTAAAGGTTGTTTCATCCTCTGTAAGGATGCAGTTCCAGAAATGATCTCCGTGCATTTCGAGGAGATCCCCCAATTTGACTGTGCCGCCAGGAGTTCCTGTTCTCCTTATTTCAGGTGACTGGAAAACTTCGGTACGAAAAAAACGTGATGCCAGTTGCGATATCCAAGTCTTTCGATGATGTCATTGTCATGTGAGTGATAAACTGATTCGCAACTCTCTTGACAAACTCCACGGATGGTTGATCCTACTGTGTGCGGTAATCCCACTTCATCGCACTGACTCGATTTCTCTTCCGGAAATCCCTGCGGCCGACCATACGTTGAAAAATCTTGCTCCACCAAGAATTGTCTTCGCGTTTTTTAATTCGCTTATCCAGAAATATGCAAGTAGTTCTCGATGGGGCTCTTTTGCTGTCCTTATGCCAGGCTCCTGTTTAATTCCTTTTAGAGAATGTCACCATTGCGAAGCCACGCAGGGGATCCAGGAGGTTCGTATCACACTGCGCTATTCGACCTTAAGAACACCGCTTGTCACATCCATCTTGAAAACTGATTAGAACAAAAGAACCATCGTTGACACGGAGTTCTTATTGAATGCGTGCTGAATGAACTTCACTGATTGATATCGTAAACACATGAAGCAAATTAAAAACAATAGTCGTGCAATATTCCATGGCAAAGTTTATCCGTCAAAATAAGGTACAAATCAAAATCAATCTAACTATAAACAATTAAGGACAAATGGGTTCTCGATCAATTCTGAATATACAGATCATTCATGTTTAAAATGTAAAAAATTATTTTTTAAAAATAGGTAGGAAAACTGAACGGAAAATTTCGGGGCGACCATATTTCTCATGCCCCTTATAGACCAATTTTTACTTCTGGAAGTAGTATTCGTTAGCACTGGTTTTCTGCAAGTAGGTTGAGTCACGGGGGACCCATTTTGGAAATCACACCTCGTTATTGTCATGTGATTGTAAATTCACCTGGGGGAGGAAGAATTGGTGCTTGTTCGTTTTATTCTTATCAATAATTTGCCATTTTATGTTGAGTCTGTGTTTATATGCAAGTGATTAAAATATAAACGAAAGTATTCAGAAGCGTAACGTGTTCTACCTCGTTTATTAAGCATTGTTGAAGTACAACATTTCTATCTCTGTAATGCAGATCTCATAAGAGTTCTGCTACAAGCCACCTGAATAAGACCTGATTAACTGTGCTTGTTTCAAATAAAATAGCCTAAAGCAGCTATATGATGCGATGAAATGTGTAGGCCTACTTAAGTTTAATCCAAAGGAACTTTTATGGCTCCTGATAACTTTCAAATCAATAGGCATAGTACCGGTAATGTCCATCAAATTTTTAATAGGCCTTCAAACTAATTCAGTACTCTTGAAAAGATTTTTTATTTGGACCCGTCGATTAGGTATTTCGGTGCAACTTTGTTAAAGACAACACAATGTGTGTATATCGCCGTTAAAACACATGTATCCGGTATTATTTAATGGGCTGGGCCTTTCCCTCCTTTTTTGTGCATATGGTGGCGGAGCTAGCAAAAATGCTTGATTAGTTACTTTTAGAACGCATCTATTGATTTATTCCCCGCTCCCGCGTTTCTGGTATTGTCGGGACCGCATCAGAGAGCAAAATCTTTTCCGATGGAAGTGCTCCGGTTGGTTCCATAAACTAGCGACCCTGACATTTGGAAAGCAGTGGTCTATACCATAAGCCCCAAGTGATTTGGTGGCCTTCTTGTCATGATTACTGTATGACTTCGAACTCATGACTTAGCTTAGTCCACTGACTTTCTTTCGTAAAAAAATTCCAACGAAAACTCTGATGCTCTTTAATTTAATAGAATAGTGGGCCTTAAAATAACAGCATTTATTAATATCTTGAAATCGAGAAATTCTGCTAATTGACACTTAGTGGTAAGTTTAAGTAATCAAAAATGGCATTGCCGGGCTAACTTAAAAGAGCACCTAATGGCTTATTTCACTAAAATTTAAGGGGCGATTTCCGGGGACGCAACAAAATTCCCGCACTAGCCGCTACACTCGGTACAGTTATCTTACTACGTGTAAGAATTGCTACTTAGGGTCCTTACTCAATAGGCAAGGCAATCTAGAGATGTCTTTAATGCAGTGGAAAATAGCAATTTGAAAAAGACTAATCAGTTCTAATAATCTGGGGGAGTACATCATGCAAATATATTACCAACTGGGCAGGCAATTTTAGGTTTGGCCATCTCATCCAGTTCAAACATGGACGAATGACAGGGTCAGGGGTGGCATTCACTTATTTTCCGGTCCAAGAGATTGCATCAAAATTTGTAAAAATTTACCTTCTAATTGTTAATAAAAACACAGCAGGCTTCATGCACTTTATCACCACAAACTACGTAGAGGTGGTGTCTAGTAATACATGTTATAGTGGCAAATTTTGACTGAATTATTCATCGCCTCTAACGTACAACTTTCGAGAATTTGCCCCAACCGAAAAAAATATATAGGTTGGTGGAAAATTATTTCCATGAATCCTAGAATTCGGCCTTTCTCCTACTCTTCTTTAAATTAGTTGTAGTGTTGGCATGAGTGCCCAACTCTTCATTATCTGCGGGTACAAGAAAGTTTTTTGGCCATCGAGGTATTTGCCTGAATGGCAGATCCAAAAACCTGAAATTGAATTTCTCAGTTGAGTTGAATGCAATCGAGAGGAGCGAAGGTTGATACGTCGGGGGTTTGTACACAGGAGTCTAAACACGAAATAGTACAAGAACTAACTAGAGAGGTGAGAAAGGGGATTACCGGCGGAATTCCCGATTGTAGGAAAAATCGTGCTCGAGAGATCTTTGTTTCTTTCATTTTGACAAAAATTTTCTGAAGAATTTGGGATGAAATTGAATGATAAAAAAAAGAACAATTGCAGTTTTATTTTTACAAATGAGTAAATGCTCGATAGGGATTTCAAGAGCCAACCTGTCGTTGCTTAGAAAATAGCATAGAACATGTAAAACTGAGTGGTGTGCTAATCATGTCTGTTAGGCGGTTGTGACTAGGCTATTTAGACGTCTAAAGTCGCATCATTAATTGACAAGATTCACTTTTTCGGAAGACAAGTGGGCTATATCATGAAGAACCTATCACATCTACAGGATCCCGTAAACCATGCTCAAATTGTATGTAGCATGTCGATGTACATGTCGTTCTACACTGCCTCTGAGTATTTTACTTGAAAGGGATTATTTGTTGAAATAGAAAAAATTTGCTTTATTATTTTACTCCTTAAAACACTCTGAAACACAAAAAAATTAAGGCGACTTTTTTTGTTTTTATTTAAATTTGAAAAAAAATCACTGTCAAGAAAGCACCATTGAAAAGACAAGAAATGAAAGGGCAGTGGTGGCTCTGCTACTAACGGCTGAGTCGGTCTCCACCAATTCGTTATCGTTGTTTATCACAGCGACCTCTGAGGTGGTAGTGATGTATTCACAAGGAAAAGTAGGAGGAAAACATCTACACAAATTGTGCACAAAAATATCAGCCACAGAATAAGATTCTAAGAAAAAAATAAGAATTGATCACAACACAGGGTCTCTTTTAGTGTTTTGGAGTAGTTCAAAACTAGGAAATATGCTTCCCACGAATGGGGGCAAAGAAGCCTCTGAAGCCGAGACAAGAACGATTCAGGACACATCTATGTACTTATTTCTTGCTACGCAATAAGTCACCTTGGAGTCTTTAACAGCCTGGGAGGAAACATGAGGGTGGGGACCAACAGACATGGTGGCAGTGTTGTTAAAAGAGCTCCGCCGGTGCAATAGCAAATCCAAGTATCGGCCCAGCCGGTTGTATTAGACGCTGCACATAAACTGGCTACATTCATCTATAATCACCAACCTTTACTTTAAATTTCAGCAAGAAAGAACCTATGACATAACCCATGGTTTGTAGCAAAGCACGTGGGTTTATTTAAACAACTAAGTCATAACTTCCTAAGGAAAACATGTGTCAAAAATAATTCTCGCACGACGAATAACTCAAGTAAAGGTAAAAAACCGCTACAACGCTCCCAAATGATATACTAGGTTGACAATTCAAATGCCTGAACCAGAAGGAAAAATCGTGCCTCGCAAAAAACTGGGTGATAATACTGCGGAAATAATGCAATTAGGACCCCTGTGTTTTCACTCAAAACTTTGTTAACGGACCTTTTATAGTTCTTACTGAACGACAAAACTATCATTTATGCGCCACATTATTTCTCCGTTATTTTGTGAAAAGAAAAACCGCGAGATCGTTATTCGCGTGAAACCAATTTCACAGTGCAGTTTTGCCAAAAAAAAAGCTGTATTGTCCCTATGCTCGTTATGCTTTTTTTTGCCAGTCTAATTAAGGGGCAACGAGAGGAGGTGCCACGATAA
>CAJQUW010007707.1:0-152209 GCA_907163375.1 Prostheceraeus crozeri
AACAGGGTTGTTATTTGTTATATGTAGTAAATTATACTAGTACTTAACGTAAATATTTTAATTATAGGTGTTGGTATTTTTCACTATTGATGTGAAGAACTAAATTGTATATAGGTATTGCTCACAAATCTGGGAGCATTGGCGCAATTTTCTGGTGAAGGGTTGTAAAGTTATATCACATTCAAGTGATAATTGAGATTTCACGGACATGTATATATTGTACATAATTGTAAGGTGTTGGTGGCTTCCGATTTATGGGGTTTTGGGTGGTTTCTGGGTAAAAGTATAGGCAAACATAAGATAAACATGAATTAAGTATTCCTGGTGTTAGAATGTACCATTTTATTATAAATGCAATGAGTAAAGCTCACGGCGGCTAGCGTGCGCGGTCAACCAAAACGTTGCTCTCTTAAAATTATACGGCTGATGGTAAGTCACTGCTCTCAACTGAACTAAGAAGTTTTAGGCAAGTGGCGTAGGTTTATGACATAGGTTTATGATATTTCCTTTGCGGCTAATTAATTAATCGTAAGCAGCATCTATAACTTCGCCGTCGCATCTGCGGGTTACGATATATGTAAGAAGTTAGCAAGACATAATTTCAGCTGAATTAGGAGGTTGGGGTTTTATGATACTTCTGTTTCAGCTTATTAACTGCTACCCACAACCGTTATAACGTACCTGGGTAATACCCACAGATTCATTCGAGTTAGGGTATTACCTATAATACCTAGTAACTGGTAGGGCAGGGTTAATAACTAACCAGGCGCATCTTCGAGTGACGTTCGCGTGGCTGTCCGGTGCTCGTCCACATCATAAAGGATTCGACGTGGTGAACTTGGAGTGACCGGATCGTGATACGGAGACTGGTAGGTTTCTTACTGTAATTTATGGGGTTTTGGGTTGGTTTTACTGTAAATAGTATAGCAAACTAAAATATGCAACATGAATTAAGTATCCTGTGTGTTAAGAAAATGAACATAATTATTATAAATGCAATGATTAAAGCTCACGGCGGCTAGCGTGCGCGGGTCAACCAAAACGTTTGTCGATGCATAAATCTTAAAAATATACGGCTGAGGTAAGTGGAGTCACTGCTCTCAATAAACTGAACTACGAAGTTTTAGGCAAGTGGCGTAGGTTTTATGACATAGGTTTATGATATTTCCTTTTGCGGCTAATTAATTAATCGTAAGCAGCATTATAACTTTGCCGTTCGCATCTGCGGGTATACGATAAATGTACGATGTTAGCAAGACATAAATTCAGTGAATTAGGAGGTAGGGGGTTAAAATGATACATCTTTTTTCACGCTTATAAACACTGCTACCCACAACCGTTTATAACGTAGCGGGCGGGGGGAGGTGGGGTGTGAGAGAGGGGGGGGGGGGTGGGGGGGGGGGGGGGGGGGGGGGGGGGAGGGGCGCGGGGGGGTGGGGGGGGGGGGGGCGGAGGGCGGGGGGGGGGGGGGGGGGGGGGGGGGGGGGGGGGGGGAGGAGGGTGTGCGGGGGGAGGGGGGGGGGGGGGGGGGGGGGGGGGGGGGGGGGGGGGGGGGGGGGGGGGGGGGGGGGGGGGGGGGGGGGGGGGGGGGGTGGGGGGGTGGGGGGGGGGGGGGGGGGGGGGGGGGGGGGGGGGGGGGGGGGGGGGGGGGGGGGGGGGGGGGGGGGGGGGGGGGGGAGTGGGGGGGGGGGGGTGTGTGTGATGGGTTAATCCGAGACGTACCTAGTAACTGGTAGGGCAAGGGTTAATAACTAACCAGGCCGCATTCTTCGAGTGACGTTTCGCGTGGCTGCTTCCGGTGCTCGTCAAACATCATAAAAAAGGGGGAATTTTTTTTTTCGGGGGGGTGACGTTGGGGTTAAAAAAACATAAACTTGGAATAACCGGATCGTGATACGGAGACAGGTAAGGTTTCTGTACTGTTAAGTAATCAATTGGGGTTAAGGGTCTCTCACTTAGCTCGGTCTGTTACACTGGTGGCAGCGGTTTATAAAACCCACTTACCAAATTGAGAAATGGCTTTTAGTCCAAGTGTTGACTTATTTGAAACTGGCGACAGTGGGTTTGTTTTTTTCGAATACACAAACTGACGCTGTCCGTGGTTTCCCACTTTTGGATAATGAAGTTCAACCCTAGTCCATGCCACCTCTTTACGCCACGTTAGTTCAACAATGTTGATTGCATTTATAAAAAAATAGGCAAGGTTGAACAAGGGATTGGGGAATTGACCAGTCCGTTTTTTGAGCAACTTAATGGAAATCATGAAAAGCACCAAGAAAGAGAAAAATTCCAGATGGATTTGTCTCAGTCTGCAAAAGTTTAACGGTCAAATCGATTTCAGAGATGGTTAAGTCATTTGCAATTTCTCTCGGGCAGACCTTTCTGACGAGCAGAAATTACGCGTTTTGGTTGAAAAAAACCGTGGGTAAGGCCAATGAGATTGTTATAGATAAGGCAGGGACACACACATATTAGTTATAGATTATCGCGGATTTGAGCAATCGGATTTTCACCTCTTTAGGACTGCCGTGGAAGCGGAGACAGCTTATGATTCTCAGAACACGTCGTTCAGGGCAGAGTCGGTTAGGGATTTTGCAGATGGATTTATTAAGAATCGGAAGCCCAGGCATTTCCTAGAATGACTGAAGTTGGAACTACGCGAAAAGATTATGCATACCATGATGGTGCGCGAAGCTAATCGGGACGTGAAACTTTCAATGAGTCGATTTCCACCATCATCCGTTTTTTGAGTAATTACTTGGATATTGTCGAGGGATTTGAAATAGAATCGATAAACCCAGTACTACCACCGGTGGTACTTGTTTCTCCTGTTCCGACCAGTTATAACTGCTGTTGCGTCTAGTAATAAAGGCATTCGTTGCTTTTAAAATGTCAAGAATTCGCGTCATATCGCTCCGGGGTTGTCCAAAGTCTGTTAACGTCTTCCAAACGGACCATGTCATGGCCGTCCTCAGTACTCCACGTCAAACTATGAACACAGGCTCGACAAATTCAACGTTTTTTCAGCAACCGTTCTATCGGTCACAAGGGGTTTAATTAATGCGCCATCGAACGTTCAGCCCGCAGTTCCGCAAGTAAGACCAATTTTGGGTCCTGACAGAACGGTATCTCGGTCAACACTCCCAAGGGAATCGAGGTTGGCCTGTTGTCGAGCAACCCACCAAGTTATTGGAAACACGGCTCAAAAATTGACTGGGTTTCCGGGACAAAATACAACGTAGTACTGGGGTTGCCGATGCATCGGCATCAAGGCTGCCAGCCACAGCAAAATAACCCACTGGTGCTTTGCAGCCTACTTTAACTGCTCGGCAGGGTCCATGTTGTTATAATTGTGTGAATCAGTATGGACACTTAGCTCGTAATTGTCCTCAGGGAAACGAGCAGCGGCGATAGATACGTCCCGGCCTCTCGCCGGCTCTCGTTAGAAACGGGACTCAGCAAATATAGCAGAAATTCTTGTTGGTGACCAGATAGTTAAAGCTCTGGTTGATACCGGAGCAGATGTGTCGGTATGTAATAGTATATTAGTGCATGATCAGCATATTATCCCGATTCCTAATGTGTCCTGTATTCAAACTGCAAATGGCTAAAAACTTCATATTTTGGGAACTACTGTCATTTATTTTCAGATAGGAATTTGCACAGTATATCACACTTTTTTTTGTTTCTGCCAATCTATCCACTAACATGGTTTTAGGAATGGATTTCCTAGGTGATTATGACGGTGACGTGGACGTGGGCACTAAAACCTTGCATTTACCTCGACTGGGTGTTCAAGTACCTCTTCGCAAACGTCGTACTACGAACACTGCTTTTTAAAATCGCTATCAATAATAGTTGTTCTTCAGCCGCACTCAGAACAGCTGCTTTCAGCAAGAATTTTGATGAAAGGAAAGGGTCCAGAACCGTTAACGGGTATGGTCATGCCCAGTTCAGAGACGGACGATCTTGGCGTGTTTGTTCTGCCGACAGTTTCGACCATTAAGAAAAAGGACGTCACCATATCTGTTTGCAACAACTCTTTGCAACATGTTACTCTAAAGAAAAATACAGCAGTAGCCAATTTCGAATTGATTTCCGCAATGTATGATAGCGTAAATTATATTCAAGACGTTTTTCCAAGTGATGTTGCAGCTCAAGTAAATCATGTGACTCTTGAGTCGCAAGTCGCAATCAGAGGAGCAGTCTTCCGAATTAACTGCTCGAGAACGTCAAGAATTGGATAGCATACTTAAATCGTATGCTGATGTGTTTTATGGCAGAAAGAAAGCCATTAGGTAGGGCAGTGAACGCTCAGCATTTTATAAATACTGGGATCACCCTCCTATTCGTCAACCTTGTCGACGGGTTCCACCCTCTCAGAAGTTAGAAGTTAGCCGCCAAATACAGGAATGTTGGATCAAGGCGTTGTTTCACATAGTAGTAGTCCCTGGCTAGACCCATCGTTCATGTCCAGAAGAAGGACGGGACTTTGAGATTTTGTGTTGATTTTCGAAAATTGAATCAATGTTGCCGATACGATAGCTATCCCTTGCCCAGGGTCGATGATGCTTTGGATTCTATGGGAGGGCCTCAATACTTTTCGGTACTTGATTTGAAGTCTGGTTATTGGCAGATTCCCTTGGAGGAGGAGGATAAAGCAAAGTCTGCATTTGTTTGTCCACAGGGTCTTTATGAGTTCAATGTTCTTCCATTCGGTCTGGTGTCAGCTCCTGCCACTTTTCAGCGCATGATGGACGAGAAGTTGAGAGGGTTAATTGGAGAAATTTGTTTAGTCTACCTTGACGATATTATTATTTTTAGTCGTAGTTGGCAAGATCATTTGTGTGATATTCAATTGGTATTAGACAGACTGCGACTTGCTAACCTGCAACTCAATACTAAAAAGTGCCAATGGGGACTTAGCTCTGTCAAGTATCTTGGTCACATCGTGACGTCTCAAGTATTAAGACTGATCCTGAAAAGACAAACAGAGTATAAAGAATGGCCGACGCCAGCAACTGCTAAGCAAGTACGAGAATTTTTAGGTTTAGCGTCTTATTATCGCAGATTTGTGCAAGACTTTGCGAGATTAGCTAAACCGTTGCACGAATTAACTAACAAAGACAATACTTTTGTGTGGACTGATCGTTGTCAGGAAGCGTTTGACTCTCTTAAACGCTGTTTAACATCCACTCCGATTTTGACCATGCCAGATTTCACTGAGGCTGGTGGTGCTTTCATTCTTGATACTGATGCCTCTGGCTACGCCATAGGTGCTGTCCTCTCACAAGTACAGCATGATGGAAAGGAAAGGGTTATTGCGTATGCAAGCAAAACTTTGAATCGAGCTCAAACTTCCTACGCCCCTACGAAAAGGGAGATGCTTGCCCTAGTAACATTCATCGACCACTTTCACGTATACTTGACGGGTAAAAAGTTTTTAGCACGAACAGATCACAAAGCACTTGAATGGTTGAAAGGCTTCAAAGAGCCTAGAGGGATGCTTGCGCGCTGGTTGCAAATTTTGGAAGAATTTGATTTCGATTGCTTATACCGCGCCGGAACCTCGCACAAAAACGCAGATGCTCTCTCTCGCTTGACTAATGCGCCAGACGAAGAGACGTCAGACCCTCCGAATCGCATGGATGGTGATGTTGTTATTTTTAATCTATGGTCCCCAGGGGCTGGGGTAGATGAAATGAAACGCAAGACTTCGGCTGATCAAGACTTGGCGCAAATTCTGTTCTGGAAAACTCGTTTATCATCTTCCGACAAGCCATCTTCTAGACAACTGGAAACATGCTCACAGGAAATAAAGAACATTGTTCGATTTTGGGAATTTCTTGTTGTGGAAGATGGTCTCTTATATCGGTTAGATGGCGATAAGAAAAAAATAATTCCACCAAAAGACGAGCGAATGGCTATTATCAACCAATGTCACTCAGGGATGGGCAATTCTCATTTGGGCCGTGATAAAACTTACCACAAACTGCGAGCAAGGTTCTGGTGGCCAGACATGAGACATGATACCACGACGTGTTTGAACAGATGTGAGGTATGCGTTACCTTTAAGGGGCCTATTCCAAAACTGCGACATCCCATGATGCCAATCGTAGTCGGAAGACCAATGGATTGTGTTGAAGTTGATCTCATAGGTCCACTGCGTAAGACTAAGAGAGGCAATCGTTACGTCTTGACTATGGTTGACTTATTTTCCAAATGGGCTGAGGAACAAGGAAACGTCTACGGTAGCTGGGGCATTCCTTAGAGAATGGGTTTGCCGTCATGGAGTCCCTGATAGAATTCATTCTGATAAGGGGACAGAATTTGAATCAAAATTTTTTCGAGAATTGTGTAATCTTTTGGGTTCCATGAAGTCACGTACCACTGCATATCATCCTCAAGGGAACGGAGGGGTTGAGCGTTTCAATCGAACGTTGAAGCAATTAATGTTGTCCCATGCGGATGTAGAGAGAGGAATGGGATCTGACACTGTCCTACTGCCTTTGGGCTTATAGGTCCAGTACACACAGCACAACAGGGTTCTCTCCTGCGGCCGTCACTTATGGGCGAGAAATGAGAATGCCCGTCGATTTCGAACTGGATCTAGACACTGTTGTCGAACGAGAAACCTCCGACTATATCTATGAACTGCAAGAGCAGCTTGTGCGGACGTGGGAGACGGTGAAAAAATGTGCGGTAGTGGAGCAGGAACGCCAAAAGGAAAGCTATGACAGAAAGACTACAAGTACTTGCAAATACCAGGTGGGTGACTTGGTAATGTATTTCAAAACTGCTGTCCCAAGGGACAAACAAAAGAAATTTTTCAGACTTTGGGTAGGTCCCTGGATCGTGGAAAGACGATTCTCAGATAGTACCTACCAGATCAGAGATATTGGCGGCAGGAAAACTTTAGTTACTCATGTCGATAGGTTAAAGAAATTCCCATGTTCACCTCCTATCTCCCAGCAACGGGTTGGGGAGGTGGAAAGAGGAGAATTACCTACACGATTGTCTGCAGATATCGAAGTAGAAAGTAATGCGACAGATGAGACGGCAGAGATGATTTGCGCCGACTGAACAGCAGTCAGCCCTGCAGGACAGGGTGCGCGAAATATGCTCCAGCTGGTCAGTTCCTCCTTATGAAGTGCGCCATGCGTATGGGGGATTTGCCGGAGGATACCGGTGATCTCCATCCCAATCGACGCGGCATGTCCGCAAGTTAAAAGGGCAGCAAAGGGCCCTGCGCTCGGGGAGGGATTCTGACTCTCAGGTGGGGCAGCTGGACGACGCCGTCCTGGTCGTCAGCGCAGAGGAGTCGCGTGGGGTTATCGACCCGTTGGCTCGGGAGGACCTCCCAGTAGTGATAGGGAATCCAATTCCCACAGTCGCTAGGGGGGTTCGACTAGGTCCGGTTGGTGCTCCGCGTGATGACGACGTGCGACTGCCAATCATCATAGAGGATCCTCCTCAGCTGGTTGGGCAGGCTGAACCCCTTGGGGCCGGTCTACCTATAGCCGCTGAAGAGGATCGTCCTGATATGATGGCTCGAGGCGATCCGGGGGGCGAAGTTGAGCGCCCAGCTCCTGAGGGTTTGGAAATGCCCGAACCACTGTTACCATCAGGCCAACCGTTTGGCGAGGTGACTCCCATATTCATTTGTTCGACAGCTGTCGCGCTGCTGGCCTTGCGGGGCATTTGGATGACATGGTAGACGCCATCAACGCCATGTCATGTATAGTAGATATACGGGACAAAGTCGGACTTCCAGGATGATTTCCCTAATGTCCGCATCGTCATGGCTTTTGGGTTGCACCCACGTCATGCTGGAGATTGGTCTCCATCTCTGGAGGCAAGGCTCCGTAGACGTGTGAACTCCATCCTAAACGTCAGGGCGATCGGAAAGACGGGAATTGATCTCAAGTGGAACGTCCCAATGGAGGCCCAACGTCGGTGTCTGGCTGACCAGGCACAGCTCGCTTACGAGCTTTCACTTCCTCTCATCCTTCACTGCAGGGAGAGGGAGTGGGGGAAGTAGCTGCCCACAACATCTTGGCAGAGGAGCTGCTGCGGAATGTCAGCGCCGCTCAGATCATCGTCCTCCACTGCACGTATGTTGACCGCCAAATAGTGCGCTCACTGGCGGATCTCTTTCGTAATCTCTATTTCAGTATTGCTCCGATTCTCGTAAACGGAATGGGTCACCGAGACTGTGCGAAGAGTCAAACCGTTCGGGCCATTCCGCTGGAAAGGATGCTGGTGGAGACCGATGCCCCACATCTGGCAAGAGTTCCTACGGCCACCGATCGAGTTATAACTAAAATCGCCATGCGTAGAGACATCAACGAAGAGCATCTCCGCAACATTTTAGAAGCCAATTTCAATCGAGTATTCCGACCGTAGAATCGAGGACGATTCTATTTGTAAGGGGGGAGTAATGTAACAGGGTTGCTTATTTGTTTATATGTAGTAAAATTATAACTAGTACTTAACGTAAATATTTTAATTATAGGTGTTGGTATTTTCACTATTGATGTGAAGAACTAAATTGTATATAGGTATTGCTCACAAATCTGGGAGCATTGGCGCAATTTTCTGGTGAAGGGTTGTAAAGTTATATCACATTCAAGTGATAATTGAGGATTTCACGGACATGTATATATTGTATATAATTGTAAGGTGTTGGTGGCTTCCGATTTATGGGGTTTTGGGTGGTTTCTGGGTAAAAGTATAGGCAAACATAAGATAAACATGAATTAAGTATTCCTGGTGTTAGAATGTACCATTTTATTATAAATGCAATGAGTAAAGCTCACGGCGGCTAGCGTGCGCGGTCAACCAAAACGTTGCTCTCTTAAAATTATACGGCTGATGGTAAGTCACTGCTCTCAACTGAACTAAGAAGTTTTAGGCAAGTGGCGTAGGTTTATGACATAGGTTTATGATATTTCCTTTGCGGCTAATTAATTAATCGTAAGCAGCATTATAACTTTGCCGTCGCATCTGCGGGTTACGATATATGTAAGAAGTTAGCAAGACATAATTTCAGCTGAATTAGGAGGTTGGGGTTTTATGATACTTCTGTTTCAGCTTATTAACTGCTACCCACAACCGTTATAACGTACCTGGGTAATACCCACAGATTCATTCGAGTTAGGGTATTACCTATAATACCTAGTAACTGGTAGGGCAGGGTTAATAACTAACCAGGCGCATCTTCGAGTGACGTTCGCGTGGCTGCTCCGGTGCTCGTCCACATCATAAAGGATTCGACGTGGTTAACTTGGAATAACCGGATCGTGATACGGAGACTGGTAGGTTTCTTACTGTAGTAATCAATTGGGTTAAGGGTCTCTCATAGCTCGGTCTGTTACAACTGCATGCGTACTCGATTGAGGAATCAGTCTAAATTTCAAGACAGATTGACGACAACACGTAAGTGGATTGAAAGGGAACAACTGGATTGAACTGTTCCACACAAGACAAAGGGTCACAACAGTTCAAGTTTGAAAAAAAAAATCCTATATGCAACTTGCGATAGGTCGCTTAAAATCTTTGGTTTTCTGGGGAAATCAATAAATTTTCTCACCTCTCCTTGTCGATGAGTTCCAAGAGGATTGCACATAAGCGCCGTTCCGTTAATTATCACTGCCGTATCATCAACTTTACAACAATCAGGATGCCTTTCTTCCGACTCCAATTCTAGAACATCTAAACCTAACTCCCTAAGAACTTCCACGAAGTTTTCATGCTCTTTCCTGGCAGCATCTATGTCTATATCAGGCTTGTTAGCGAAGAAGCTATCAGGGATCTTGCTGACTACAGCAAAGGAATACTTAAATGCCATCAGCTTGCACTATCAATTCCGGTGAGGGCAAAAGTGTCTAAATTGTTTGTAAAATCCAACAGCATGAAGATTATGCTAGTAGGATATTTTAACAAGCGCCTACCTTCCAAGAAAGTTTGCTCCCACTTGCTGCCATAGAATTTTCCCTAGGATCCAAACTCCATGAAGTTTGCCACCAATAAATTTTTCATGCTTCTTTTACATTTTCCGAGAAAAATGAAGCGAATTTTGCCCCCAGTGACTTTAAAGGCAGGTTTACATTAGATCAGATCGATAACGATATCGACAAAATCGTGCGATGCTGAATTTTACCCTTTAGCTAGGCTGTCTAAATTGAATTACAGCATTTTCTAAGAACATAATTTGTGTGACCAAGCTGTCGCATCATCCTCCTCTTTCAAAGAAATTTGAAACTCGTCATATATCATCCATGTCATGAATGATGTTCACGCTATATCCTCGACAAATGAGCTTCTTGGAACGTGGGAAAGACATCGAAATTCAGTTATGACCTGATGAACGGCAATCGAGGGAAATCATTCCGAAAAATGGAAATCTAGTCCTGGATGGGGTAGTTAGGTTTGCCTGCTGCACAGTATAGGCATGTTTCTATTAATTAGTATGTGCAATTCGATGTGAGAACCTCTCATGGAGTGCTAAATGGGACCTGTGATCCTATGCTGTGATCGGTTTCAATGGTCATGAAACAGTGGCTATCAAATGAGTTGGTCTGTGTTGGACGGTTCCAATCGCAATCATTTGAAGCAAGATACATTGCTTCAATTTGCTACCATTACTGTTGTTGCGGTTGCATCCACTGTCATCCTCCGATTGATTTATCATTTATCCAAGATAAAATAAATGTTGCTTGTGTATTCAGAACCATCTTCAGAACTTAACTCAGACACGTCAAGAGCTGCAACATAGCAGGAAGCCAGCTGAGAAAATCGAATCACATATAAATTCAATGACATCTGGTGTCCGTTGAAATTTGCCTCTATTTTTGGTTAATTTTGCAGCTGGAATCCGGACACGTGGAGAACCATCTCTTCTTACTCTATGCATCTTTTTATGATCAATAATATCACTCTATTTGAAAGGTGTGGTTTCTCACACGACCCTATTGCATCATGCCATCGAAATCGAAATTCATTTTGATGCATTGTTATGAGTTTTATTTGGATGTAACTCCAGCTCATCAAAATACCTAATTTACGGCTGGATCTGCAAGGTTGGCAAGGTTGGATCTGCCCTGTTGGCAATCTGCAAGGGCTGTGGTGGAGCAATATTGTTTGTCTCATTTAGTTGGATTATAGCACTACTTTATTCAGAAATTTGTATCTTCGAAAATTTCGCATTCGTTATATTTGTCAAATTAAGTCGATCATTCAGAGGATAATTTTCCGGCCAGATATGTTGTTAGATTCCTTGCGACATATGATAGATGGGTTTATAAAAAAGGTGAACAAAATTTGAACATGAAATCGATTTTGAACATTTTTCAACGAAGTATATCTTTTCCGTTGAAGTGATGACATTTTCCACAGAAAACTCCCCTAAGTTTGCGGTCGTCGATGTCATAAGGCTAAATTGGCAAGCGACAGATCTTCGGCGTTCAGCGCCTTCGGTGGTCGATCTTACAGTAAAAAGAGTTGCTGTTAAGGTTTTTTGTGGAAAGTCATGATCGCTATTACATTGTAACAGCTTTTGCACTTGATCATAGGCTACTTATGATTGCCCTAAATGAAAATACGTGAACATGTGCTAGCATGTAGTTATTTGATTGCATTGTGAGTGTTTCGTTGTCGGATTGATAATGTATAGGGGAGGCTTTTTTGGCGCAGATTGTCGGCTTTGTCGAGCTTGTTTCTAGGAATTTTAGAAAAAGTTCATTCGTCTGACGCTTCGATCCGTTGAAGTCGATGCTACTTATGATTGCCCTAAATGAAAATACGTGAACATGTGCTAGCATGTAGTTATTTGATTGCATTGTGAGTGTCTCGTTGTCGGATTGATAATATATAGGGGAGACTTTTTTGCCGCAGATTGTCGGCTTTGTCGATCTTGTTCCTAGGAATTTTAGAAAAAGTTCATTCGTCTGACGCTTCGATCCGTTGAAGTCGAGTCTGACGCGCTTGTTTCCAAGATTTCAAAAAATACATCGTGCGTCTGGCGCACTGGTGCGCTCGAACTTCAGAAGAATGTAAAAATTGAAAACTCCAGCCGCCGCGGGAATCAGCTCGCGCACTCAATGTAAATATTCCAGTTGTGGTGTCCTACATTATTTGTCATCTTTACATGGCATGCTTTCTGCTTCCTTCTAGCAGTCAAGAATATTTCCTTTATTTTCTGAAAGTAGATTTATTCATCGTTTATTATCAATTATTCTCTATGAGATCAATTTGATTAAAAGTCATGTATTGAGTTGTATTGGGTTATTTAAAAAAAACGGCGTTTTTATTTTAAAATTAATTATGAATACATTTTTATTTTTCATAGTACAATGATATTTATGTATTGCTAGGATAGTCAAGTTTATTCACATAGAATGCAATAACAGCGGTAGAATTGATTTTCAAATCATTTATTTTTGGTTTGATTGTCAAATCATTATGAGGGTGAGGGTCAACCCCCACAAAGATATCTACAAAATTGCATTCTCTGGCAATGAATTTCAAATTCGATTGCTTACATTCATTTGAATAACCAGCGGTGGTTGAATGGAGTTGTCAACTAGAGACTCTATTTTACTTATTGAATCACTACGGCGCAATGGACTGAAGTGTACAGAAATGCACAATATCATAACAGTTGCTTGGGGTAACGTAATTAGTCTTCGGAGAGTTCAGGCTATTGCAACAGAATACGCCGAAGGTGATCGTGAGAATTTCTTGAGAAAATCAGGTAGCGGACGATCAAAATCTGATTAGAGAAAAACACAACGAACTGATAAAAAATGGTATCGAAGAACTTAATGGTAAGATGACTACACGAGAAGTAGCTGCAGGATATGGCTTATCAAAAGACACGGTGCATCGTATTATCGTTGAAGATCTCGGCTTCGTCTCAAAATCTGACAAGCGGGTGCCACATTTTTTGACCGATACCAATAGACAAAACCGTATCATGTGTTGTGAAGAGATGTTTCGAGTATTCAATAAAACACGAAACATTAAGCGATTTATGGTAATAACAGATGAAAAATAGTTTTACGCTAGAGGTTTGCGAAATGCAAAAACACGCTTATCATGGATTCTTCCTGATGGTGACCGACAACAAATTCCCAAAAGAACCATATCCGATAAAAAGGTATTGGTGTTGATGGCTCTCAATTTCAATGGTCTGTCTTACTTCAAAATCCTTGATGATGGTATTACTACAAATTCGAGTGTTTATTGTGACTTTTTAAGAGAGGCATTCTTATCATTCAAAACGCATGAATTGATCTAAGAAAGAAAATCAATTCCTGTAGAAGATGCTATTTTTTCATGACAATGCTAGACCTCATGTCTCTAAAGAAACTATCACATTCCTCAGAAGAAAAAATATCACAACGCTCAAACAATCGCCTTACTCACCCGATGTCAACCTTAGATAGAGCAATTTTTCCTATGCTTGTGATGAGGCGCTCTTTAGCAGTTTTCAATGCAAAAGATGATCTGTATGGATTTCTAACAGTCAACATGGCTACAATGACAAGGGAGATCATGCAACACGAATTCGAAATGCTGAATTCCAGGTGCATAATTGATGATAATGGTGACTATTGTTAACTAACATTTCAGAAGAAATACGCTTTTGGATGATAAAAGTTGTTACTAACTTGCATATGAAATAATGTGACATCTGAATGGTTATTTAATTTATAGAAATTATAAAACGGCTAGTTTTTGTTACTTGTCATTAGTTTTATCAAATTAAAGGAGGATAACGTTGTTATAGTGTAAAGTAGTTTATATAAGTATACTTTCTTATAGAGCCAGCGTGTGGGCCATTGTAGAATCTAAATAAGAAACATAAATTGACAATTAATAGACAAATAATTAAAGAATAGAAAAAGCCGCTTTTCTGCGACAACCCAATATATTGAGCGGACACCATGCGTAATCTACAATTTTTGCTCTTCTCGAGAAGTTAGTAATTTGCACATAATTGGGAGAATCTCAAACTTATTATCCTGTAATAACATTAGATGTATCACGCGACAACGACAAATTTTTACATGAACGAATCTGAAGTTGTGATGACTCTTCTCTAATCTAGATCGAGTCGTCATAAATTTGAAAGTCACTTGAAAAGTAACGTAGCTGAATAAGAGTAGGTGGAGTTGGGATGCTGAACTGTCTATTATGGTGAAGCAGAATTGACAAGCGTCATTGGGGCGAATTCAGATGGATCAAGACATTCAGCTTTAGATATAATGAAGTCAGCTCTCATATTTGCGCTTTCGTGAGTTATGTCGGACTTGTCAATCACAAAACTATGATAAAGTTTGTAGGTATAGAAAATGTTTATTAGTGCCTCATAATGGAGGGGTGCAGATGATGTCGCTAGACCCTTTCCCCCATGTTTACTATTTTACGCGAATGAAATAAAATAATTTTAAGTTCTGATTGAAGTCTAAATATGCCTATTCATTAGAATAGACATCTTTTTGTCAGAGAACTCAATGTCACTTTTGGTGCACATGTTTGTTGACTGCAAGCTCTCTGCGCGGAGTTGAAGGCGTTGCGTATTATCTGTTTTCGATAGAAAAAAAATATTATGAACAGGGTGTCTTCAAAGTCCTAAAACCCGCAAACCCGGTCTAGAAGTCCTAAATATCATAAAAATTCCTAAATTGGCTTTTAGAATTTGAGATCTTAGTATTGCATTTCGTAAACTTTAACAAGCAATCTGCGAGTGCCCGAGTTTTTTTTCAGATAATATCTGCCTCATTTTCAAGTTGGTGAATTGAATGAATTGTCAAATTGTTCATCTTGTTGTGATTTGGGTGTGCGGCACTTTTATGGTTGTCGAAATTATTAATTGTTGGACATATCTGAATATGTATCAGGATAACATTCCAAAAAGATAGATAGGCTACAGTCATGTCTTCGTAAATTTGTTTCTTTCTTCTCATGCATCTTCATTTCATTACCGGACGAGAGTAGAGGTTACTTTTTTTTGATTATGCAGCAATTATTGTTGCTGTCAAATCTGCTCATCTCTATCAATAAATGTTTTTTGCCCATGCGGTCTCCGGCATATAAAACAGATGAATCCCTTCGTGTCGCAGAAGGCGACTGTTACAGCGTAGGATTAGTAAGCTGTAATTAGTCGTTATCTGAATCTCTGCTGTGTGGTGCTCACTTTACTGAATCGAGGATTTTAGGCAGGCGGGTCCTGTTGTCATGACCAGGGACCATTTTTAGAGATGCCACAACTTCCTTTATTGAGGGATGGGTGGTCCTCATAGACAAACTTTCGTTTGAGGGCTTGAAGGTTGCACATTCAGCAGGAAATTGTAGAGAATTGACACTCTCCGAAGCTAATGTGATCGCCAATCTCAGTAACTATTCATTAACATCTTCAGTCAGACTTGGAGAAACTAAAAATTTCATATTGACTGAAAGTCATATTCGGAATTCTCTTTAATGTAGTCCTATTCGAACTTTCCGGGATTCATACTCAACCACATTTATATATAGTACGGTTTTGTAAATAATTATTCGGTGCATGACGATCATTTCCAGTCCAAACTAGTCTGACTGCTTTTGCTACTGAAGCACCGCTTTTTCTGAACATGGCTCACTTATCTTCTAGCTTAGCTAAGTGACGGAAGTGCAGTCGAAAATATTGTTTGACTTAAGCATATTCTCCTTATATTCAGCTATGACACATATATATCGAAGTCAGGGGTGAGCCGATGTGACAAAACGTGACAATATGTGACAAATTTTCATCTCAAAATAAAATGTGACAAAATGTGTGTTTTTCGCTGTCTGTGTAACAAAATGTGACAAATTATGAACAAAGTCACAGAGGAGCATTAACTTCGTTTGAATGAAATAGCGATCACCTTTTCCAGGAGGTCTATAATTCTAATGTTCCTACATTCTTTGATGATAATTTGTATTTGGGATAAGCAAGATTGATATTCCCCTTTCTTGCTCCAAATAGCAACTTGTGTTTGCTAGGCAAGTCGTGCTGTTATTTGGCCTACTTTTTGAAGTTGACTTCGACGTGCTATGTGGTAGCTCAATTTTGACATTCATTGTATGTGACAACATGTTTTTTGATTGTCATGATCAGATCGTAGGAGTCACTGTGAATGTATACTTCCTATAATGCACGCGCATGTATTTATATTTACCACTGATCTGAATACAGAACAAAAGTAACAGTAATCGCTATAAAACTGAGTGTCATTTATTCACTGAAAACGAAGCTTTCCTGTTTTGTGTGAAATTATCTGTGAATTCACATTGTTTATTATGCAATCATATTTGCCATAAGTAATGAATCATGAATAAATTCGAGATTATAAAAAGAATCAATTGTAAAGACTACAAGGTTTGAGTCCAATCTTTTCACTTTAAGCAAAGTTAAATGTGTCCCGGTTTTGCCCATGCTATGTTTCGTTATTACACCAAATCTCGCGGAAAATGTTGTACACCTTCAATGGCAATTCTCCATGGGAATGAAATGATGGTTTAACGTCGCTACTCCCCATATTGAAGGCTATGACGGTGCTGACGTAAGTCAGACTTTAATCTGGAGGCTTGTGATTTTTTTAGTCCGGATGCCCTTCCTCACTACTGCCAATGACACTTTCGGGGCTCGACCTCTGGACCGAAAGATCGCTAGGCCAAGCACTTAGCTACTGTGCCACGGAGACCACCCATATGGAACTATACAAATAATGATAATTAGTAATAATTAATAAATTAACGATTTTGTCCCGTTACAGCCCCGTTTGATATAGTACGAATACTACGTCAAATGCTCTAATGAAAAAAACATACTTTAATGCAAAATTGATAATTGCCAATCTTCTGCGCATCGACATATGTCAAATTTTGGCCATGGGTTTTCATCAACACGTGACAAAATGTGACTTTTATGTCAATGAGCATGTGACAAAATGTGACAGTTGAGCCCATCGGTATGTGACAAAATGTGACAAATCTCGAATATCAAGATGTGACAAAATGTGTCAGAGATACAAACATGGCGGCTCACCCCTGCGAAGTATATCAAGTAGATATTGTTCCAATAACTGTTTTCAAAGTGCTCAATACTATTAGCAATAATAGAGCATTATAAATTCAAGAAAGTTAGATCAAGTTCACTGTATGTTTTCACGGATGGAGTACAACCGATCATCAGACCGCAGTGAACGAGAAGAAATTTCTACAGAAAAAAATTTCTACATTTCTAGATTTTTATTATCAAGCCTCAAGTCACAATCTACATCTACACCTTGAACATTTGAATTTCATAGTGTATTTTCAGTTTTTTCTGTAGAAATTTCTTCTCATTCACTGCGGTCTGATGATCGGTTGTACTCCATCCGTGAAACTAATATAGTAACATGCAGTCAACTTTCTTGAATATATATATATATATGTAAATAATACTACAAAAGAAAAAACAACTTTTATCAGCTGCCGATCGATTTCAGCCGTTTCTGGCTTGTCAAGGCAATCAACATATATATATATATATATATATATATATATCCAGATAGGGAACGGGTGGTTGGACGGCAAAAAAAATGTAAAACAGCGTGCATCTCAATTGATCAGTTATATTAAATAATTCACTGCTGACCCAAGTACACTGCACTCCGATTTTGGAGAATTTGCGGCTGCGCTCCGTGCTCCGGACTATATTCAGAAATGAATTTATAAATAAATCCAATAAGTGAACTGCACTCTTAATTTATTCCAGCTGAAGAGATGTTATTGAAAACACAATTATTTGTTCTATGAAATCGGATATCTTGGGTAATCCATAATCTCATCGGATCACTGATCAGGTGATAATATCTGATAGTCTGAGCCCACGTTAGTCTTGCCATGCATCGTGTAATCTACTGGCATAATCTGCTGATCAAATAGATTACTTGATTAACCAAAAATAGCAGAGAAGGATATGTGTGGTAGAAAAATCATAACTGAAGCCATAGCAACATGATACGAGAAGCATGACATCTCTTCCATGCTTCCCTCTCCTATCAAGTCATCTCTTGGCCAAAGACAGAGGTCAGATCTCATTTAGCATCAAATTTCCTGTTTTGGTCCAAAAACTCATTCTGAAACTCATTGCGACACATTTTCGTAAGGATTACGTCGATGGAAGGAGACATTATCTTTCCTTGACCGAATGCAGTGCTCTCGTGGGATTTTAGTTTCAAGGTCGGAGTGCAAAGAAGGAACGCAAATTTCTTCTTGCGCTCCGCATGAAGTAATTGAATTTTTGTGCGGAAATTGGCGATGAGTCATTTTTAACTCTGATACTATATTTTTCTTTCTAAACGGAACACACGACGAAACTTCAATGCTCTTGCATCTTTCAGGAAACTCCATTTCTTCCAGAGCATTTAGCAAAGCTTCTTGAAAGACATCTCCGATTGCCCTAAAAGTCCTTAATTCATTAGATGAAAGTTCCAAATATTGGTCTCAAAATGTCCTAAAAGTCATAAAATTGAGTCTCAGATTTTTGTGGACAACCTGCATTAAATGTTAAATTAATTAAATAAGCAATTGTTTGAGTGTTGCATATTACACATTATGTGCTGGTAGATTGAATTGTAATTGGAATCTGTATACATATGAAGCCCAATATTTTTCTACTTTTAGCATCAATATGCAACAGCCGTTTACTGGGCAGATAAACTCGTGTCGGTTGGCAATGGTGAGTAGAATGTTGTATGATAAGAATTGAGTCAATAATTTCAACAATTATCGGATGTATGCTGCATAATATAGCCTAATTAAAGTTATGCTAATATGCACATGAATTAACTGTTATCTTTTTTCAATTAGGAGGTGGATTGAGTTGTTATGGAACTGCATTTGACGAAAGTCGATGTTATTATGGAATCCAAAGACGAAATTATCATGCGCAATTACCTTCATCGTTCTACTTTCAATAAGACTGATTCTATATTTGTGATTTATGCGCTCAGTACACATGAAAGATAAACAATTTGAGACTGTTCATTTTTTTACATCTCTCACAGTACTCGCATGCAAATTAATTTGATCAATGGTCGTTTCAATGAGTAAATCGCACGGCTCGTTCAATTCAGCCATCAAAATGTTCAAGATTTGAACACACAGGCAGAAGTACGGCTGCCTAAGTTTGTTACGATGTTTTGATTGACATAATTACATTCAGTTGGGAAGAACAGGTTTTGTCAACCATTTTGAGGGAACCCGTCGAAAACGATGACTTTTTCAAAATAAGCTCTTTATCGAGTACTTTCGGTCACTGCACACGACCATCGTCTGGACATGAGTGAGACATCAAAACCAATGCGTTAACGCTGTGAGCGAACATCAAAGAGTCAATACACCAGCTTAGGGAATGCCGATACCTAACAAATTATAAACATTGATATGGCTCTACTGACAAAATACAAAAGTAGAAGGTAAGAAACGAAAATTTCCCGAAAAGACAGAAGTGAAATTAAAAGAAAAAATGACATTAAAGCTTCCAAGCATCACTTAGAGAGTGCTTCACTTTATTGCAGGAACCAAGCTTATGAGTCCAGAAGGATTCTTTCACTATCCGCTTGTTCCATACTGGCTCTCTGTCGATGATGGTCATACTATCCAAAGAGATGGGATGTTGTGTCGACATTGAATGCTGCGCTACCTCAGAACGCAGCACGGCCATTTCGCGGATTGACCGCAAGTGCTCCTTTTTCCGCTGCTCAATTGGTCGCTGAGTTTCGCCCACGTATCTCCATCCGCAGCTTTCCTCATCGCAACTGATCTGGTAGACGGAGCCCAAGACTTTAGCAGGCTCAGGTCTCTTGTTCACTAGTTGGGATTGCAAAGTGGAAACAGGTCTCATCGCCACATCTATATTGATGTCACTGAGTATTGACGCCAATTTTTCGGAGACACCCTTCACATACGGCAGTGTAGCTCTCAAACGGGTTCCCTCAAAATGGTTGACTACAGTCAGATCCCGTTATTTCATGCAAGAACAGGTTTTGTTAGATATTCAAAATCTAGTATTCATTTGCGATATATTTCGATCTGTACCTGCCGATAATCTTCAGGCAAGTGAATCTGTTTAAAGTGTATAATTCAAAAAGCTTAAAAAATCTAACATAGTAAAATAGGCTATATAGAATAATGAGATATTGAGTTGCATCCTCAGTTGAAAAATAGGAACATACATGAATAGCTGACATTTCATCCAATATCAGGAATCATCAGCAAACCTAGTTCACAGCTCCCTATTTTAAGTTGCAGCCATACCTGGGCAAATTTGAGATTTGCAATTAGCAAGTTAGTGAAATTTCGAGTGCATTCATAGAATGCACGACGGTTTCAATATCTCAAGGCCTATTTAACTCTGCAGCCATGCCCGCTTCAACTTAATAGGGATTTGTGTCAATGTAGAGAGACTGAATAACAAACAGAATAATGAAATTATCGTTTTATTTGAATCAATGTGGACCGTATAGTACTTCGACGCAAACAAATTCAGGTCGCATTTCCCCCAAAACACCCTAAATCGTGTTTGTAAAAAGCAGCATTTAATAATTATTGCAGGTGTACTAACTTAGGCGATTTGCCAGTAGTGTAGTTAAAGCGATATTTAATGAATGCCCGTCGAAATTTCACTAACTTGCTAATTGTAAATCTCATAGTTATGCACAGACAGAGATGAAAGGTAGATGAAAAACAGCCTGAAATTAGCAAGAGAAGTTAGCTTGAGCAGTTGAGTGATTTCCTTTTCATTTGATTTTGGTTTTTTGTGTGTATTTTTGTTCAGGTTAGCAGTCACTCTGCTACTGCTAAATTGTAGCCCAGTAGGCCTACTACCTGTTTCAATTGTTGTTTGTCTGTTAGATCAATGCTA
Source organism: Prostheceraeus crozeri (assembly GCA_907163375.1). Classification (NCBI taxonomy): domain Eukaryota; kingdom Metazoa; phylum Platyhelminthes; order Polycladida; family Euryleptidae; genus Prostheceraeus; species Prostheceraeus crozeri. The sequence goes on from CAJQUW010007707.1 coordinate 20,939, forward strand.
TGAAATTACTTCAGCTACTGGTACAAGGTAACCCTACAACAAGGTATATCTACTTATGATCGAATATGAAAAAGCTTTTGACTCTGTTAGCCACACAGCGATGCTAACTGCAGTAAGAAAGCAGGGAGTAAGCGGGAAAATTTGGAGAATTTTAAATGAAATATATAGTGATGCAACAGCTTCCATAAAGTTGGAAACAAGAGGCCCTAAATTCCTCATTGAACGTGGCGTTCGCCAAGGAGATCCCATATCCCCAGTCCTCTTTACGGTAACATTAGAAGACATATTCAGATCATGTCACTTCTCTACAGACGCAGGAATAAACATCGACGGTGAACGTCTCATGAACTTGAGATTTGCAGATGATATTGCCATTTTTGCCATGATATTGCCATTTTTTTATGACGCGACTTCCATGCAAATAATTGTAGATGAGCTAAATAAGCAGGGAAAAAGGTCGGTTTAAAGATAAACAACGAGAAAACAAAAATTTTGACAAACGGCCAAAAGAGTTTAATCCACATCAATGGACACGTCATAGATTATGTCGACGATTTTGTTTACCTTGGACAGAATATCTCCTTTCAAGCCCGCCAAGAACAAGAAATCCTAAGAAGAACACAAAATGCGTGGAAGTCCTTTTGGACACTCAAGCCCTACTTAACACTACGAGGTATAGAGATGAATAATAAAAAACGTTTGTTCGATATGTGCATTCTGTCTGTCTTGACATACGGATCCCAAACCTGGTCTCTAACACGATCACAAGAGAATAAACTCAGAACAACACAACGAACGATGGAACGAAGGATGATTGGAGTTACTCTGAAAGACAAGGTTAGAAACGAAGAAGTAAGGAGACGAACAGGATTAAAGGACGTTGTGATACAAGCGAAACATCTCAAATGGAAGTGGGCTGGTCATGTCATCAGGCGACCCGATAACAGATGGAGCCATAGAACGACAGTATGGATACCAAGAGAAGGGAAAAGAAACCGTGGAAGACAGAGAAAGAAATGGAGAGACGAACTCCCAAGGAACTGGCGGCTGGCGGCGAACGATCGTGCGAAATGGATTCGTATCACAAGGGAGGCCATTTTCCACAAGGATGATAGCGGCTAACGTAAGACGTAAGACAAGGTAACCCAACACTATCTATCGCCTATATCTTTCATTTCCATGTTTATGCATGACTACATGTATGTTTGTATTTTTTTGAGTTCTTTTTAATTATGCACAGTAAATAGATTCACTTGCCTGAAGATTATCGGCAGGTTAAACCAGGTTAGATCCATCTTAGAGTCATCAAGTGATGTTACTCCTGATGGAGACATATTTCACCGGATGGATAAAGCACCTTGTCATGATCGTGGATTTTATGCCAAGAGGATTCAAGGCATGAGTACCTTGCCTTCATTGTGCCGCTACAGAAAGCACTCTTTTATTTTGCCGCTCTTCATCAACCAATGGGGACATTTTCAATATTCTTTCTGATAAGATCGATTGTCTTCTGCAAAAGTATCCCAGCGCTGAGGTTGCCGTCTTTGGTGACTTCAACGTTCAGCCGTCTTTTCAGACTTAAGCTAAAAAATTTGTGTCTGAATGTTTGTAGTTCCTGCAATGATGCTAATATTACCATCATCTCTTGTGCGCTATCTGAATTCAAGAAAATCTAAAGGCACATTTCCTGTCATCGCTTATTGTGTTGTGAATTATGATGGTTCTTCTTTTGCAGGATATGCGAAGGATATATATTTGTACTCGAACTGCCTTTACCTCACGAAGCAATATCATCGCGCAATCAATCTCCTCAAGAAGCACAATATGCTGGTAAACTAATTTTTATATTAATTACATGCTCCTTCTTGGTAAAATGATGAGGCAGTATGCGAATACTGTGTTCGCTTTCTTTATTTTTCTTTTCAAATAACTTATTCATAAGTGCTTTCGTAATCATAATTTGAAGCCGGTGTCGGCTTACTGTAGAACTTGGTTCATGCTTATCTATTTCGCCATATCGAGGAATCTGCTAGTCAGCAGCTCCGACAGTCCTTAATCGATGTTTAAAATGAATGCTGCGTAAGAGGCTGCAAGTACCAAAATCAAATTGAGCTGTGAGAATTGTGGCAAAGGTGTCGGAGACAATTCCATTCAATGCACTTCGTTGGGTTGGGAATCAGTGTTTGCTTTCCATGTCAATACATATTTTGTCAAGCAGTGGTCAACGGTTGTTAGTCTAGGCCGCAGCTTTCCACTCATGAAAAGATGTTGCAATCTGCATATCTTTGCATGATGTGCCGAATGTGTGGAGGGTGTTAAGGGTTGCCACAGATAGTGGGACCAACGTGCATCTTGGTTTCCAAGTGACAGGGCCCAGACAGCATGTGTCATGAAAGTCACGGAAATCGAAGTTGCTGACAGGCGTGCTGCAGGATGTGACAGAGACCTCACAGAAGTTGGTAGACCAAGATATGAGAAGTGGAGGAACATCATCAAGCCAAGTGTTACCAAATTATCCAAGTGTCTTTTCAGTCTCTTGTTACCTGACCTGCTTATGTGATAGCATTCGAGAGCACTGTCAGAGATGGCTGTGGACGCATTGAAGGAAAAGCATTTCATGCGTTTCACACTAAGTGTAGAACAATTACCGAGTAATGCTTAGATATTGTATTAATGGCGTGTAGAATGCCAACGATATTCGCAATCGTTATGAATAAGAATGATTCAATTTTTGCTGGTAGGCGATATAGTCCGGCAACCAGAACGAGTTTCTGCAGTGACCAAGACCGAAGATGAGACTCTCACAAGATGATGTACACCCTATACTACGAATCCGCGCGTGTGCCAAGTTTTGGTTAGGTCCTCTTCTTGTCAGACAAGATCAAAGAAAAACACACGTTTATCAAATGGGACGCAGATTGCAGTTTTTGGAAAAAATGAAACGTTCTGTGTTTTCTCTTATCAACTGAAAAGTACTGAGCCATAATTTTCATCATGATATGACTTCAGGTCATTTCCTGTCATGTGCATGTCATGTCATCATGCTCTTGATCGGCGATGTAAGCGAGAATGTGATTAAATGTAGATAAAGGGGGCCAACGTGCTGGTGTATACCGACAGCAGAAGACCTGCCAAACCGGAATGTGTGTAACTTCATAGATAAATGTTCATGAACATGATAAGAAATGACCTGAAGACATTCTATGTCAAAAATTATGTCTCTAGACTTAGTACTTTTCAGTAGATAAGAGAAACATAGAAAACTTCATTGTAACCAAAAACCGCAATCTACGTCCCATTGCATTAACATGTATTTTTCCTTGATCATGTCTGACAAGAAGATGAACTCACTAGAATTCGGCAGACGCACAGATTCGCAGTAGGCATCGAGTATACGTCATTCTGGGAAGTCTCATTTTCGGCCTCGTTCCTTGCAAAAACTCGCTCTGGTTGCCAGACTGATATATCAGGTTCGCCTTCTGTATTTGCACCAAGTGTAGATTCACGACTATTTGTTCATTTCCAAGTTTTTTTTCCTATAATTCGTCTTGCACCTTTCAGAAACACATATCATGTCGTTACCTATCAGCTCTTTGTCATTATGAATGTCAAGAATTTGAAGAAGCCCTTGAGAAATTGGAGAATGGAGAACCAAACTCTCAAACTGCGACGAAAGCTCGAAATTTGAATGACACGGTGATGAAAGAAGAAACAGCTGATCAAGATGAAGAACAAGAAGACGAGAACGGTCTTCCAGTAAAAGGCGTAAGTCAGATGTTTGAACATCGACATGATGGATGTTCCTTGTTTCAGTCAATGAATTCTTCTTTCAAATTGGTTGGATAATTATCTTGTTGGGGCTAACCACTACCCCGGTATATTCTACTACAACTCCGGTAGACTGGATGGATTTTAGGAAATTTATCGGTTATCTCATCGGATGTTCTTCTTTGAACGTTCTTAGCCTTCTATGAACTCTGACCATAAGGCCAAATTATGCTAGAAGGTAGGGGAAATGAGAATCGGAGATACTGTATATCGTGATAGTTGGATTTTCTCCATGAGATGTCTATTCGCTTGCCTCCTGATGCGATTAAATTTGGTGGGGAAAGAAAGGGAAATTGTCTTGGAAAAAAAAATTTTGGCCGCGCTTTGTTATGAAACTGCTGTAAGCAGCAGTGTACGAGTAATTCACTACTAAGATAGTATGTCAATATATTCGATAACATTCAACAATTTTGTTTTCTTTTTTATGCAGATGGCAAGCTCAGTTTGCCTACTCCGAGGGAAGGTGTACGAAGCGATGGAGAACTATGACCTTGCAATGGACTCGTATTTCGCTGCCCTCAGACTCGACATCACATGCTATGAAGTGTTCGACAAATTGACGCAATTTCATATGCTCAGCAAGGAGGATGGTAAGAAGAACTTGCATGGTTCTGTTCGAATGCATTTCTTATTATCAGATATTCAGTTCAACTATATTAGTCAATAGTAGCTGCCGACATTGTTCTAAAGTACAGTAGAGATTTTAATGGCAATGAAGTAGTGTTAGTGATGGTTTCCGTGAATTAGTGGGTCTCCCCACTGAATTAGACTACCCGTTGTTTCTGGACTTCCTAGACGGGAAGAATGGCATCTCGCATACTATAATGAAATGGCACACACTACACACTTTTTACTGTCAAACAATAGGCTATCACTGAATAAACACTGAGCTTTGGACACCAGTCAGTGGCGTGCGTATCATACACATCGAGTTCCTTCGTTTGGTCACACATCGCTGTCACAGCACTATTCATTGATAAATCCTGCAAGGAGATGGAGTGAACTAAATTTCTCACACCTGGCAACTTCTGAACTAAGAATTTGACGAACCATTATCATCGAGAAAACTTGTGCGCAATGATCTGATGAATTCTTCGAATCTGAAGGAATCTTAGCAATTGAAGCATTTTGAAGGAATTCACAGCAATCCGCCAGCGAAGCACGCCTTTTTCTATCTCTGTAGGGTATTTGGAATTCCTTTTTGCCCAGTTAGTAAGTTCCAGCATGTGCCATCGTTTTGAATTAATCTAGTAATTGATTAATTCTATTTGATTCTATTGATTAATCAAATTCTAGTAATTTGATTATTCTAGTAAACTGAAAGAGTTGAACAATCTAATTCTGTCGGTGTTAGTGGTTGTTTCCGTGAGTTGATGATCGTTTTATTGTAAAAAAAGTAGCTGCCATTTCATCAACAATTTCTTGCACCACACAACGTTGCTTTGCTACGATTTCTTCATGTCTAGGCTGCAGCAGAATCTAGACTAGAGAAAAGGTTATTTGGGAAACATTTCTAAGATTTTAATAGTGTGGTAAACTTACTCTATTGTAGAATATTGGGACATATGAATATTTTAATCATTAGTCCCTATATAGGCTAAATGGTGTAGATATGACATATTGTTTTTAGTTTGATGCGTTCATAATTCCGTTCAGAATTTACGTTAAGAAGTTATGTTTTGAAGATTGTACTAAAATTGACTCTTATTCTAATAAGAATCATAAATCAATTATTTTTAAAAGTTCCATTTACAAGACTGAGTCGCGAAATTCGTCTTGCAAAATGTTCTCCTAATACAAATTATCGAGTAGCTAAGTGATAGCATGTACGAGCATTTAGACTAGTTGATGTAAATGGGAATTCCATGGGAATGGGATGGTCATGGGAAAATATCCGACTTCAAAATTAGTTACCCAGTATGTCTTTGTACATATGCAGAATTACACCTTAAGTGTCATATGCGAAACGTAACTTTCGTTTCAATATTAAGAAAAGATTGAAGATTGAGGCAGAATGAGGCTATGTTATTATACATGTAATAGTGGAATTATGTTAGATTAATGTAGGTGAGAGTACTACTCAGTTGGCTTCTTGTTGGTCATAAAATGGGTAGCGAATTACAATGTACAAGCAACCTTCATGGACCGTACATATAGTAGATAGAAAAAGTGCAGATGAAGATTAACAGTAGAAGAATTTTTCTAACAAGTTAGGAAACTGAAATATAATAGTGGATCAGCGTTAGCGGAATTGCAAATTATAGTCCAGCAAGCAACAGCGCACATCTGTGCATTGCTGCAAGTCTAATAGAACAAATTGAAATCATGATAACAATAAAACGACATGTTGATAAAATTAAAAGGGTTGGCATAATATTCTATTTTTATGGATGGGAAGTACGCCTGAGCATTACACATATTTATGAAACTGTATTAATTATGACATCGATAGATCAATGAAACCGAATTGACATCTTTCATTTCAGAGGAAATCTGCCTTGCTTGCATCAACAACCTGAGCGATCCAGATGAGCGCGAATTAGTGATGTTCCTGTACAGAAACAAAATTGAAACGGTAAGTTCCATTTTCCATCTTCGGGCATCTAGACGGATATGCTGATGAAATCGAAAATTTGATTTAAACGATTAATTGCAAATTCAAATCGATGAAATCAAATTGAGAATACCATGGGTTTTAGGGGTTTTTCAAGTTTTGCTGAATTGTTAAGTGATAAAGTGAATATTACTTTCACACATAGAAATAGATTGTTTATCTAAAGTTCGCTAGAATGGAAATTGACTCAAGGTCGCGGAACATCCGGGGGAACTAAGTTGGGGCATGAAGAACCAATTAAAGGCTTCGATTTACTTATGTGCCGTTATTGTGCATTGTATGAAACTTAATTTCCATTCTAGAGGTTTTATTGTTGTCAATTTCTGTGCTTTCACATGTCTTCAAGCATGACAAAAAATTAGCGATATAAATGTTGCTAAATTATGAAGTGATGTAGTAATTCTATTATCCGATAGGCTGACAGATTTACAGAGATTGGAATTTGCATGAATATGCTTACCTGTATAATGGAATGCGTATTTGCTTAACTTAGCGAAATGACTGCCGGAGATATGAAGAAAATTAAAGATATAGTTCATGTAGTTTGACTTCAATTCATTTCATAATGTACATGTATGTCTTCGTGTCACTATCACGTATTATTAGCAGACCATATCACGTATTGTTACCCGACGCATTGTTTTATTCAAAACATCTCAAAGGCGAATGATCAATCAGCTACGTTTTATATGTCTATGGTCGAGTGGAGACTTCCGACAGAGTTGCGTTTGACGCTTTCACAATCAGCTGATCACGTGATCCCCTTGGTCAAGGAAGTCTTTTGAGCGTCAGAATCAATTGTACGAACTGATATATCTCTACTACCTTTGTCTTAGCGTGTCAAGCTGGTCTAGTGGTAACGTTTGCGACTTCCATATTTCAAGCTTGTGGTTCGAGTCCTTCATTTCGTTGCATTTTGCCGGATTATTTTTTTTCACAATGGTCAACTCAAGAAAAAATAGCGATGTGGTATGTGGTACTTGTGCTACATGTTCAAATATTATTGACTGCGATCCTATATTTTGTTCTTTTTGCAAGAGATCTTTTCATTCAAAGCGGGATTGTTGCAATCTTACACAGAATGTTGCGAAGGCTCTCATTGCTTCTGTAGACTTGGCTTATACATGTGATAACTGCAAAGATGTAAATTTTACTGATATTTTGCGTCGAGTTTCAAATCTTGAAAAAAGTTGCAAGACGTCAAAATGGAAAGGAAAACGCTTAAATCTGAGGTTGCGGATGCTGTTGTTTCTGCATTAAATGAACAACAAGAAAGGATGATGAAGTCAAATAACGTTATCATTTTTGGCTTGAATGAATCATCTTCAATTGACAATAATAGTTCCTTAAGAGAAGATAAAGAAATGGTATATCATATCTGTGATAATTTGGAAGTATCCAAAGATTCGTTTCATAGTGTGAGCCGCATTGGAAAGCGTGGTGTTAAACCTTGTCCATTGAGGTTGACCTTCAACTCTTTTGAAGAAAAATTGAAATATCTGAGGCAATCTCACAAGCTCAGATACGTACAAAATCTTTCCAGGGTTCGCATTCGTAATGATCTAACTCGTCAACAGCTTCTGGAGGATAAGAAACTCCTTGATGAATTTAAGCGACGAAAGGAGGGCGGAGAGGAAATCTTTTTGAAGCGTGGCAAAATAATTCAAAAATCTGAGAATGTTAAAGAATGACTAACCTGCTCGTCAATTTCTTTACCAAGCCTTTGTCTCGCCAATGCGAGGTCGGTACGTAATAAGATTGATGAACTTGGCCTATTTGCAACCACGCATAAACCTGACATTTTTGCTATAACCGAATCATGGTTAGATCCGACTTCTGATGATGATCTATTATTTGTAGAAGGCTTTTCTTCGTTTCGTGCCGATAGAACAGATGGAAGGAAGGGTGGGGGTATTTGCATCTACGTAAAATCACATTTTAATGTGAATTCACTGTTCAATGCCTCCTGTAGTCCATATGTTGAATGTCTTGTGCTTCGGCTGAATTTCAAAGACTTTGCATGTCTTATTTGTGGCATCTATATTCCACACGGTGGTATCTTAAATACTCATCAACAACAAGTGGCTTGTGATTATATTGTTTCTATTGTTGATGACTGCCTGCTTAAATTCCCAAATTTAAGCATATTTATTGCCGGTGATTTCAATCGAGTGGATACTTCTTTTCTTGAGGCATGCTATGATCTTGTAAATGTTGTCAATTATCCCACTCGTGGCAATGCTGTATTGGACAAGTTTCTTATTCCAAAGAAACTCTTCTCTATGTATAACTCACCTGTTTTTCATCCTCCGCTATCGAATAGTGATCATAATATCTTTATAATGCATCCTAACCGTACTTTCATTTTTCCGTCAAATACTGTTCGAGTTATGGACTTGCGTGATTTAAATATCCTTAAAGCTGTTGAAATTCTCAATGCTGTTGATTGGAATACCTCTTTCAATGTGTTGGACATCGATTTAGCTTGTGATTTCTTCTATTATGTTCTACATCGTGCTTTACAAACTATTCCTACAAATATTGTTAAGACCACAACAAGAGATAAACCTTGGATGTCATCTACTGTAAATGTATTGATCAACAAGAGCATATTTAGCATATCGACAGAGGAATTGGGATTTGTATAATCATTACAAACTGAAAGTAAGGAATGCAATCATAGCAGCGAAACAGAACTGGGCAAGCAGAGAAGTAAATGAAAACAAATCTATCTGGAGTGTATATAGGACGCTCAAGGGAAGGGATCATAATAAGAATTGGTTATCAAACTGTGATCCGAATAAGAACACTGCTGAGTTTCTATGCTATCTAAATGAATTGTATAGTTCCAATTTTGGTAATGATCCCTTTGTACCTGATCATCGTCCCTTTATTGTACCGTTTGAATTTTGTGAACATGAAGTTTTTGATAGCTTGACGAGGGTCAACCCTAAAACATCACCTGGCTCAGATCTAGTACCATCAATAATTTGGTCTAAGTTTGCTTGTGTGCTTTCTAAACCTCTGCAATTGTTGTTCGATCGTTGTCTAGAGGAAGCAAATTTTCCTGCATTGACAGTGAGAAGCCGTAAGCTTTTGATAGGTTTATTAGCAGCAAACATGTTTCAGTAGGCAAGCTACCATCATCAGTGACAACGGTCAATAAACAAGGATGCAATATATATACAATGAAACATTCTTCAGCAGCCTATCTTGCATCGCTCAGTGCATCACTTCCCGCTGCGAGTATCAGGAGCAATGCCACAACGTACGACTCTTGCCTTCAGGCAATTTCCTCGTATAATTCGATGGTAGAAGAGCAAAAACATCTTGCAAATGATTTCTTCATTTCATCGACACCTTCACAAAAACATCTGTCAACTTTCATTGATACCAGACTACAAAAGACCTTAATGACCAGTGCAAGTCCTGCACATCAAATTCGGTTACACTCGGTCAGTTCACCCGATGCGGCTAAATGGCTAACCGTTGTTCCATCACCTGGATTGGGTTTCAGACTATCACCCGAAGAATTTCAAGTGTTGATAAAATGGTGGCTCGGCTTGCCAATGACGACTGGTAAAACTCTGTGTCCAAGATGTCCAGGAGTTTCATTAGATCCGTTGGGCCATCACGCTTTGACATGTAAGCGGGGAAGCTTTGTGACAAGTCGGCATAATGCTCTACGTGATCAGCTAAACCAAATCTGCGAATGGGCAAACCTTCGACCTGCCATCGAAAAAGGCGCCGGTTGTGGTCACTCCGACCCAAACAGAAGACCAGCAGACATTCTCCTGCCAGATTGGAGTCTTGGTCGTCCAGCAGCAGTTGACCTGACTGTTGTGCATCCACTTATCAATAACACTGTTCCAGGAGCGAGCACAACGGAAGGGTCAACCTTGTTGGCGGCTGAAAAAAGAAAGCATACCTCCAACGACAACAAATGTGAGGAGCTTGGCTGGATATGCATTCCGATGGCAGTTACAGCCTATGGCTCATGGGGAGAAGAAGCTCTCTACACATTCTCTCGAGTTGCTTCCAGACTGTCCACTCAGACTTCAGTGACCTTTTCTGAGTCACGGGAGGCCATCATGAGAAAAATGTCCATCGCTTTGATGCGCCATAACTCCCGAGCAATGCTATCAATGAATCTAGGGGAGATTGGCAGACACGAACTGGTTCTGGCTGGAGCATCAAGTTATTTTGACTCTTAACTTCTTTTTTCTCTCTCTCTCTCTCTTTTGTATTCGGTATGACTTTGAAAGATCATGATCTGTACATGATTTCTATAATAAAATTATTGATACCCTATACAGTGCGAATGAGACAAGAAAAATCAATATAGGAAAAGCGGCTGTGATTGGCTGCAGTTATTCATTAGGTACTGTGAATGAAGGAATGACTTTATGTACAATGATTCAGCAATTTTCGTGTATGGAGTGCGAATGAGAATTTTAAAATTATCTTTATTTGGGATGTGAACATGAAGAGATATTGCGGATGATGGTCGACCTTTCACGTGTTCGTTTATCCTAGTGAAAATATGGTGACGGGTTTCACCGACGTAGCATTGACTGCAGTGCTCACAAGTATACTTGTACACTACGGAAGATAACTCACTGAAAGGAATTTTATCTTTATTGCTTATCATGTTTTGTGTTTTGTATGCGTTCAAGGCAATTCTTAAAATACTATTTTCTAAAGCACTATTTATGTGGCGAATATTACGTTTTATTCGAGAAAGAAGAGTTGAAACATAGGGGAGCTTCTAAAATATTTCAGTTTTTTCGCTAGATTCTATTTTAGTCTTAGGATTATCCTAGGATCCTCCCTTGCACCTCTTATGGCTGAATTCTCTTTAAATATTATAGAAAGTAAAATGCAAATGCCGGACTTTTACATTAGGGACGTCGACGATATTTTAGCAGTCTTTCGGTCTCGACGAATTTTAAGAATTGCCTTGAACGCATACAAAACACAAAACATGATAAGCAATAAAGATAAAATTCCTTTCAGTGAGTTATCTTCCGTAGTGTATAAGTATACTTGTGAGCACTGCAGTCAATGCTACGTCGGTGAAACCCGTCGCCATATTTTCACTAGGATAAACGAACACGTGAAAGGTCGACCAGCATCCGCAATATCTCTTCATGTTCACATCCCAAATAAAGATAATTTTAAAATTCTCATTCGCACTCCATACACGAAAATTGCTGAATCATTGTACATAAAGTCATTCCTTCATTCACAGTACCTAATGAATAACTGCAGCCAATCACAGCCGCTTTTCCTATATTGATTTTTCTTGTCTCATTCGCACTGTATATATTGCATCCTTGTTTATTGACCGTTGTCACTGATGATGGTAGCTTGCCTACTGAAACATGTTTGCTGCTAATAAACCTATCAAAAATTTTCCTTCCTTTTGGAAAAGAGCTGATGTAATTCCTCTTCCAAAGACTAGTCCTCCCATTTTAAGTAACACTCGTCCTATTTCATTATTGTGTGTTCCAGCTCGCATTCTAGAGCGGCGTATTGTACACTTTTGCAAAAAAGTATCACAAATCTTTTTGATTCATCTCAGTTTGGATACAGACCCAAATCTTCGACGCTATGTGGATTAATTGAGATACAAGAATATGTGACTCGTACCTTGCAAGACTCCCATGTTTCTGCTGTTCATATATTAGCTATAGATCTTTCCAAAGGTTTTGACCGTGTTCCTCATCAACTGTTAATTAAAAAAATGTGTGACAGGAATGTTGACAACTTTTTGCTTTCCTTTGTGACTAATTTCCTGTGTAGTAGACAGCAAAGAGTAAGGTGGAAGACATTATGCAGCTCCTTCTTGCCAGTTACGAGCGGTGTGTCTCAGGGCTTATTGTTGGGGCCTATTCTTTTTGGCCTTTTCATGAGTGATTTAGTCTTGCCATCAGAAAAGTCTTTGTTAACTAAATATGCCGATGACATTACTATATGTTGTCCTGTCTCTTTTCGAGAAGCGACTTGTGACTTAATGACCACCCTGTATGAGCATGTGAAAGTATGGACGGATGAAAATGGCATGATTGTACACACGGAAAAATGTAATCAAACGTTTTTTACCAACATTAGTAATTTTGACATAAGCTCATTTCTGATAAATGATATTCCTTATGTTAAATTTTTGAAATTACTTGGTGTTATCTTTGATCCTAGACTATCTTGGAATTGTCATGTCTCTGAAATTTTGAAGAAAGAGTCCAGAAAGATTCACGTTTTGTGGCAACTGAAGAGCTTTGTTTCTAACGAGTTTCATGTTGATATATATATTTTTCGTTTATTAGAAGCATTTTAGAGGTTTGTTCGCCTCTTTTTGTCTGTTTACAGATCATTTGTCTGTTTACGTTTCTAAAACAGATGTCACCGCATTATATGTAAAACGAAATGTGATTGTCCTAGGTTTGTCCCACTGAATTACCGACGACTGATTTTAAGTTATAAACTTTTCAGAAAAATTGTGGATGACGAGGAACATCCTCTTCTTCGGTGTAGTCTCAGGTTGTGTGTGTCAGTAACAAATTTCGCTTGCCTATTTGTCGTACGATGATGCGAAACAATAGTTTCTTTGTATACATGAGTGTTATGTAATGATGGTTTTTCACTCTGATGATGCTTGTCAACTTTTTCCAGCGAGAGACTTCCTTTTCATTGACTTACGTGTTTGACTTTTCCTTGTTTTGCTTTTAATTTTGAGTATTATTTGTGTGATCTGTGCTCTTGTCTCACGATTCTCATTATTGGGACTAACTTTATTCAATAAACGTGATTTATTATTATATATCGTCATTTCAGTTCATAACCATCCATCCTTGAGACTGTTGAGTGAAGAATGTTCAGGGTAATTTTGTTCAAATGTTTTTGTGTTATTTGTAGTACAAGAGTATATCATAATTACAAGGAGAAATACAGTGCACTCCAGATAAGCGAGAGAAAAATTAATAAACATTTCCAACGCATATAAAACCCTCCGGTTAAGAGGGAGAGTTTTCGGAAGTCATTCCGCCTAAGTAGGAAAATATTTTTGCATTATTGATAATTTATGTAAGTCGGGAAAACTGGATCTGAACTTCTACATTAACTGAGTGTAGTTCATGTTTCAACTAAAACCGCATTTGTGTTCTTGCTACTTGTTCTTTAAGCACTATGGCATTGCAGCGCAACTAAAACTCAATCCCTATTCCAAGACACAGTCGCATTGGATGAGAAGGAGAGGAATTTTTTTTTGAGCCTTTGTTTTTCTTTTGGCCACTAAGAAGTAGTCTAATGCATCTATTTTTTAGAACCGAATGCTGTTCATCTGTATATTCAGCAGAATTCATTTATGCACCAGTTCACAGGTCAGTGTGTCAAAGAGCCAACACGCGATCTTTCTTAAGAAGAAAGCTAAACTCATCAAGGCTTCTGAAATCCCCCGAGTGGCAAAACATAAAAAGACAGTTTACATCACATTTCTCCCTTCTTTAGATAGAAGTTATATTTCCCTTCACTGTTGATCAAAAGGTTTCTACTATTGTTCCGTGTTTTTACAACTCTTTTTAACAAAAATGGATGTGATAGATTGTCTTTCATATTCAGAATGAATACAATATGCACGATGCTTGTCTATCTTGAGCTTTAAGACGGGATGGTGTTGGGAGCCTTTAGGCCTTTATACAAGCATTGCTATAAATTGAAGAACAAAAATTTAGCTCAGTAATTATTCAGCAAAAATGTTTCTCCGCTCAAGCGGGAGAGAAATCTCTCCATCAAACCGTCCCGCTTATCCGTAGTGGACTGTACTCTCTTTGAAGAATTCGGAATATAATCATGAAACTCCTGTTCTGATATTTCGCTGTCAATAGATTGTGCCCGATTTTTTTGTGATCATGACCTGCGCCTGCAGGGATAAAAGGTCCTCAATATTATAGCTATACTTTGGTTTTCCGTCACACAAATGATGTCACATGTCCAAGGCTTATTCTCATAGATTGTACCAGACTTTGACAACCGTAAACTAGAATTTCTCACATTACGGCTTATATATTTTTCTTCAGACGTTTTCAGATAACGTAATCGATTAATGCGTGTCGCTTTCAAAAAGCACTGACTGGCAAACTAAACTACATTTTGTCGATCACTTGTTAGGAAGCACAACGAAGAACTTGCGGCCTGGTATATCTTTTCATGAGCTTTTAAAATCTACAACAAACATCAACACAGCATTCATGTCCAACATTGTGTAACTGTAATTATGTGTACCTTGCATATTACCGTCGATTACCTATATCATCAAATGCAGCCTTGAATCTTATTATGATATTTTCTCATGACTACTATCAAAGATCCCTCCTTAGTAGATAAGAAGATAAATTCTCTCATTATGTTTATAGATGAAACGACTGATAACACCGTCATTATCGTATTTAAGATGTTTGATCGCGTCGTAAAACATGTCACTGATGAAAAACGATTTCGGTTCAGCACTCAGCCTTTTCTTTGAAATGCATCTACACGGCCACTGTTGTAAATTCAAAGGAAATAGACACGCACGCTTGATCATCGTATCTCTTGAGAAATAATAAGAAGTGAAGTTTTTCTCCTTTGCTTTCTTGAATTAACTAACTCCACCGGGATTTCGTTGTAAGAAAAAGAATCACTGAATATGAGAGAAATGGGAAAAGTAGAGGAATTTTGAGATTGCGAAAGAGGAAGAGAATGAGAAGACACAAAAATAATGCGTTGAAGTTACGGCTTTGAAACTAAGTGAAAAACGAGAGTGGACGTTCGGTGAAATCATGGAGGGAGACTAAAATTGAAAGAAACATGCATTGTTTCCTCTAAAGCTCATCATATCAGAAATTCATAATTAACAATATTCAAGAAATAATTTACCTTACTTTATTTGTTTACTTCAACAAAATTTTCCTTTGTTCGTATGCAAGTGAGAATTGATATAGAGAGACAGTGAATACTGACTAACCGTTAGATTAATCAATTAATGCGTGTCGCTTTCAAAAAGCACTGACTGGCAAAATAAATTACATTTTGTCGATCACTTGCTAGAAAGCACCACGAAGAACTTGCGGCCTGGTATATCTTTTGATAAGCTTTTGAAATCTACAACAAACATCAACACAGCATTCATGTCCAACATTGTGTAACTGCAATTATGTTTACCTTGCATATTACCGTAGACCGTAAGGAGTTCGATTTCAAGTAGGTACTCACTTTCCATTGAGAGGTAAATGCGGTGCTCGAAATACATGTTGGCTATCTATCACAAACAGTGCAGACTACATATATATGTTAAAAAACATCCTGCCTCAGAGCGACCACTTTTCATTACTCCCTTCAGGGGTTGTTGCAAGGGAGGACCACTGTAGTATGAACTAAGCATGAAATTTTGTAAACCTGCGGAGAACATGCTATCGACATTACAGCTGCTTTGTTTCATTCATCAGAACAGCGCTTGAGGCCGCCGACGCATTCAATGTTGTTCAATTGAAAAGAAACGTCGCAAAATGTTGGGATAAGAAACATCTGAAGCAAATAGGCCCTAAGTCAAAAACATATTTTTTGTCTTAAAACATTTCAAGCATTATTAGAGATTGACGAGCGACATGAAGAGATGCGAAATGAAGAACGACCGAGCGAAGTTGATAATTTCCCTACACACGGGAACAGCGGCCTTCAGATGGCATCAGCAGAAAGTCAGGTATTTTATGTGGCATCGTATTGCGCTCAGTAAAATAGTTAGTAATCACAATGAATGAAATGAAATAATAATTAAGCGTTAGATCTAATAACCATTGAAAACGTGTGCAGCTGGTAGAACTGTAATCCGGTTGAGGTTATCGCTCTGATTAACTCTCAGAAGATCACAATCATCATCATCTCGTGACCACCATCCGTTTTCCTACGGAATGTATTAGCTTCTGATAGGCGCTTGGCTCCATCTGTAGATGATTGTAAAGTGTCAGTTGCTTAGATAGGCAAGCAGGCACTGTCGTCTCGATTGAACATTGGAAATGTCTCATCTCATCACCGATAATATCAACATCACCGAAAAGTCAGGTGATTCGGTAGTTACTAAGACAACAAGTTTTTGGTGTCATTATTTGAATGACCATTTAGAGGGCACACAATGCTGGTGAGGCACAAGGTCTGTACATGCAGTTCAGAATCTCAAAGTGCGATACAAGTACCTCACGGCTTTGGTACGGGAATGCTTTGATATGACGTCGATACCCAAGTTCTGTCATGATAAATTATTTCTTTGCATGACATAATCTGCACGACAGATTGAAATCTAAATCATATCATCGTCATGGCGAACATGTCGTTAGTATGTTAGTGTTCTGTGAATCTCATTTATGACATTGAATGACTTTAACAGCATTATTCTGAGTCGTCCTACTACAGTTCTTCATTTGTGCTCATCTGGTCATTAGTCCGGTGCTGAGGGGGGTCCTGTGTGCAAAAATATTTCCCGCATTTTGACAATTAATCCTCGTGAAGGACTCCTAGGATGCTTAAAAAAACTTGGGTTGACATTCCAGATCGTGGACCTTGACCCTTAAAATCAAAATGGCGTCCAAGATGGTCGCCACATCACTGTTGTCATAATAACAGAGTATAGAAGTCACAGAACATAGTAATAATGAAGTCTATTCCAATCAGGGTCGAGGAATCCATTAAAACTATTTCCAAGTCGATCAGACTATCTCATAGTCAATTAAATGCAAAATAACCGCCCATGAGGCCATCAAAATCGAAGAAACATTGATTTTTTTGTTAATTTGATGCTTTTGGCTACAGAAACCCCATGGTATCGTAATAATACATCACATTTGTGTCAGCTAAGATTGGCCGTTCCATTAATTCTTTGAATTTGAATTCCTATCAACAGTAATCAAAAACTCGATCACTAAACAACAAGAAGAATATTCTAAAGCTTGTTACTTCTTTTCTTGTTGAATATGTCTTGCCGTCCGTTCATTCACTCAGGTTGCGAAAATTTCGCATAATCGATTCGCAATATGATGCAACAACTACTTGCAGGTCTCATTTTAAGTCTATTCCATTGTAATGACTTTGCAAAGTCGCATAAGATTTGCACTTTCATCTGCTGTTATTAGTCGTAATTGCTAAATGTCATTGTGTTAATACCTGAATGAAAATCTCAGTACGGTGCAAAAGCAATTGTATGAGGATGTCACGATATCGTACCACATTCTTTTACATATGACTTAACAACAGCAAAAACTCACTTAGAAAATACAAATCCTATTCCGAAGCATGAGATGCGAATATTAATAGTATACTTCTTATGCGTTAGTAGTTACTACTGCTCATGAGCAAGGACAACAGAGCGAGACTGCAAACATTGTCGAGAGTCGACACACGGGCGCTAATCGATAGACGGTAACTAATCATAGTCAACAGCTTACTTCTTGTGTTCTGCAAGTACATTTTTGGGTGTAAATTTGTAGGTAGCCAAGTGTCCGTTTGCCTTTAGTGTTTAAAATATTAACGATTCAGGACATTAGTTGAAATTTATCTACGCCTATTTATGTGCTTGATAAAAAATCATGAGAATTAAAGTTGATTAAAAGAAAGTATGAGAAAATTAGTTCGACTGTAAATTTTCTCAAAAATTCACAATTATTGCCCGGCCGCGAATCAAACTTGCTTGCGAATGTGCAAAATTATAATTGAACAAAGTCCATGGGCTTTACTATCCTGTGTACTTCTTCGAATCCAAGATGTCGGTGCTCGAAAAAATCAATAGACAGCTTCTTCACCCGCAAATCATTCGCCGACTTGATGATGCAATAGAAGAATGGCACCGACTATTTTCTTAGTGCCCGTATAAGAGTCTTTTAGGATACGGACACGAGCAGGACCGAACGGCTCGCCACTGCAAAGGTGGAGAGACTGGACCGTCTGAATGAGTGTCCAAAGCTCAAAACTCAAAAGAAGTTAATTGCCCATCTAGTGTGTACTAACGTTATGGCAGATGCAAGTACATATTAGCGGCAGAAGATGAAAGATGACATAATGAATATGTGAATGAAATGAAAGATAAATGAACAGCAGCAAATGGGCGCCGCTGAGGTCCATTGATGATGTCATGGTTGAAATCAATCAATCAATCCTTTTACGTCCGTTTTCCAGACTCGCTGGGTTGGACGGGGTTTCTTCTGATGGCTCTTCTCCACAACTCACGATCTAAAGCGTCTTCCTCCTTCAAACGAAATTTCCGCATGTCTTCTCGGACTGTGTGTCTCCACGTTTTCTTCGGCCTGCCTGATGGTCTCTTTCCTTCCACCTCCATCTCGTCCACCCTTCTCAGCCAACTGCTCTCTTCCCTCCTCCTCACATGGCCAAACCAGCGCAGCCTCTGCCTGCTGATGACTGCCAAGATGTTCTCAATCCCCATTGCTTTTCTTAGTTCATCATTTGATCTCCTGTCTGCCAGCTTCACCCTGCACATCCATCTCACCATCCTCATCTCTGCTCTCTCCAACAACTGCTCGTGGTCTGACCGCATTGCCCACGTCTCACACCCGTAGGTCATGCATTGCCTCACACACGCAGCATACACCTTTCCCTTTGTCATAAGCGAAGGGCCCTTTGATGTTAGGAAGGCAGACATCTCCTTGAACTTCTTCCATCCGCCACGGATTCTCGTCGTCACCGCCAAGTCCACACCTCCTCTTGACTCGAGCACATCTCCAAGATAACAGAAGTTCTCGACTTTCTCAACTGAGTCACCATCCATATCCAGTGAAGTGGTCTTGGATTGTTGGCTTCGGTCTTGGCTCGCGTTTTCACACCTACTACACGAGTAGTTTTGGGGCGCGTTTGCTATCCGTCCTCTGATGTGCGTGCACTTCCAGTGTATCCATTTGCAGCATGAGCAACACCTGATTGCATTGGCACCAACGCCTTTACCACAAATACCACACGGCCACTTGACGGAATAAGACACCTTCAAGTCGTCCCTGTCGTCGGTCACCATGACTTTAGTTTTCGCAGCATTGATGGCCAATCCCTTCGCTTCTAGACTCGCTTTCCATCGAAGCAACTTTCCCTTGAGCTCAGAAACAGACTGTGCCATGAGAACGAGGTCATCAGCATACATCATTTCAAAAGGAAGACCTTCCCGTACATTCTTGGAGACGGAGTCCATCACCACGGCAAACAGCAATGGACTGAGCACCGAGCCTTGGTGAACACCAACCTTCACTTCGAATTCGCTGCTGTCCCCGGTATTAGAGCGCACAAAGGTCTTCGCTCCCTTGTACATAGTCATCACTGACCGCACTAGCCACTCTTCAACCCCCGCTTGACGAAGCGCCCATTGGAGGACTTCACGGGGAACACGGTCGAATGCCTTCTCCAGATCGACAAATGCTAGGAAGAGTTGCTTCTTCTTCGCCGCGTGTTTCTCCAACAGTTGTCTGGCTATGAAGATAGCATCTGTTGTTGACTTGCCGGGAATGAAGCCAAATTGCATCTCATCCAGAGCAACCATCGATCGGAGTCTTTGTTCAAGGACGTGTTCTGCAACTTTCATCCCATGCTCCAAAAGCTTGATGGCTCTGTACGACCCGCAATTGAGGGGATCACCTTTTCCCTCGTAAATCGGAATCAGAGTGCTCTTCGTCCAGTCACTCGGGATGGATCCGTCAAGGATAATGCGGTTACAAAGATCGGTAAACCACCTCACACTGACATCTTCACTCGACAGAAACATCTCGAGACATACTTCGGAAGGTCCTGGAGCTCTGTTCTTCTTCATCTTCTTAATGGCAGCTCTTATTTCTGATCCGCTCACGCAATAGCTTGGACCCTCGACCATAGAACAGTCAGTCACCTGATCCCACGTATTCTCAACATTCATCAGCCGCTCCATGTAGACCTTCCAGACTTCACTAACCCTCTCACGGCCAGTTACAATCTCTCCAGTCTCGCTGTTTTTCATGCAGTGTTGGGTAGAGGGGTCTTGACCCTCCTGAGCCATTTGCTTTGCTATGCGGAATACCTTCTTCTTCCCTTCAGCGCTATCTAGGGTTCTAGCCAGATCCTGTCTTTCGACCTCCTTCGCTTTCCACACGATGAAGCGCGACTCCCTCTTGGCTCTCAGATATACTGCCTTGTTCTCATCAGATGGGTTGCGACACCAAACCCTAAAAGCAACTCTTTTCTTCTTTACTGCATCGGATACCTCACTATTCCACCACCAGGTCTCCTTCCTTCTCTGTGGTCCCTTCGTCATGCCACATACATTATTTGCTGCCTCCAACCAAGCGTTTCTCATTTCTTCCCATTTCTCATCTACATTATCTCTTGAATCCACGTCCCTGGCTTTACTTCTGACTTCCTCGGCGAAACGTTCCGAAAAGCTCGGGTCCTTCAGTTTCCAAACCCTCAACTTCGGGATGTACTTCTTCTTTCCCTGCTTCTTTGCTTCGACGAGAACATCACCCACCACGAGTCTATGTTGGGATACTCACTCCTCGCCCGGGATAGTTTTCACATCGGTGAAGAGCTTTCCAGACTCCTGACGTGTCAACAGAAAGTCAATCATAGACTTGTTATCTCCGGACGAATAGGTTACAAGTTTACGGGGCTCCTTCGTGAACCGAGTATTGCAAAGAACCAAACCGAGGGAATCTGCAAATTCCAGGATCCTCACTCCCTCAGCATTCCTCCTGCCATACCCATAGCCTCCATGCACTCCACCATAGCCGTCCGATACCGCGCCAACATGTCCATTGAGATCACCACCCACAAACACCAAATCTCGTCTAGGGATCGCCGCTACAAACAAAGTAGCCTTGCTCCAAAACGCATCCTTCTCGTCTTCTGATCGTCCGGACTGTGGAGCATACATGGACACCATGTGAGCAATTCGATCTCCAAAGAGAAACTTCACACTCATCAGACTCTCATCTACGCGCTCAATGCCAACGATGCTCTCCACCCATTTCTCTGCCACCAGGACACCAACACCCGCATCACTGCCACCATCCTTGCCATGCCAGAAAAACTTGAATCTGCTACCTTGTGGTCCGAGCCAACGTGCGGATCCACCCTTCCACCGAGTCTCCTGCACACAGCAGATGTTCACACTCCTTCTGGATAAAACTTCCGCCACCTCTCCGCTTCTACCAGACATACTTCCCACATTCCACGTGCCAACACGCAGACGCATCTTCTGGCCCTTCCGGGCGCCATCATGTTTCCTTGGGTTGCCGGATTGGCTGTCCTCTCCACCATTTTTCTTCGCGTCATCATCATCCCCGGAGATTCTTCGCACCCCCTTCCTACTTAAAGGCTGCCGGGTACTGGGGGCCATTTCATTTGTGACTTTCATTACCATCAGATGAATTGTTGAAGCAGAATTTTTGCCGGCCGCATGCCCTTGCTGACGCCAACCACAGTTATAAGCGGTGGGCCTAGCCTTTCCAAGCCAAAAGACTGGAGTACCTTCAAGGCAGCAGGTTGAACCACAGTTCTAAGCGGTGAGCCTAGCCTTTCCAAGCCAAAAGACTGGAATACCTACAAGGCAGCAGGATTGCTTGGCACAAGCACTTCAATCACAGGAGTGGAGACCAGGACTACCAGCGGGACATGTTCCGGTGCCATCGGGCCCAGTCCTGGGGTAAGGTGCTACTCCTCCTCCTGTGATCGGGGATGCATTTTCACGTCATGCCCAGGACCTACCGCCACTCACTAACAAGCAAACCACCCAGTCAAGCAAATCTCAGCATTTATGAAAACCATGCCAAGATTTACGAAGTGTCATTTTGATCTCGGCCTTTATTTTGGAAGAAACTGCTACCAAAACAGTCTCGTTGCCGTTAGGGCCGAAATGAATGTCGGAATTACATGTGGTTGACAATAGTAACATGAATCGTTACTTTCTATAGCACAGATCGGAAGCAAAGCATGCGTCGAGATTGTGGTGATCATTTTCTTTATATACTTACTTATTCATTTTAATTAAATGTCATTTGTCGGTTTTTTATTTGACAATTTTATTTGCACATCACACCCAGAAGCATCCTATTATTTAATCGAAGGGGCGGTTATTTAGTCAGGTTTTTTTAATCGATAATGCTCAGTGCATACCTGGAATATTATAAGAGGCAATTTATTTGCTCTCAGGCTCACCGTGCTGACGTATTCCTTCCACCTGGAGCCGAGGTCGTGTGGCGGCTCTAGACGTGATTTTTGTACAACCTTTGGACCGTGTCTCTACAATGCTCTGGTTAAGACGCTCACCCTTCTCATGGTCCATTTTCTTAATAGAATGCATCATGTTAGCACGGTTTTCATTTTGCACGTTTTGCAGCAAGAGGAGCGCATGTTACATTGGAAGCGAAGTCACAGTCACGATAGGACACAGTAATATGCAGGCTGAGATACCTCGATAGCAGACTGATTGACGTGTGTTGCTCCCAGCTCATCTGCCTGCGTCCCATTGCCCTTCAAAAGCTGTGAATGACATGTGTTCATCACACGACAGGCATCGAGATTCGGGATTACAACTGTTGGGCGCAATGACTAGCGGTCTATCACTCTCGTCTTTGTTCACTCAGGAATCGTGGGTTAAAAATATCCCAGAACTTTTGCCCTTCAATAATTGTCGAGGGTCCCTTCAGCCCGGCCTTTCGACTTACAAGGACTGCCGCTATGGTCACTAGCGTCCCTGAAAAGTGTACAGCAAGATTGGAAATTTTGAATCAATTCCACGCGATCACTTAGCTTGATGCTGCAATAATCTAAAAATGCATTGAAAAGTCTGTTGCTGTGGATTCATTAATCAGAAGTTAAACATAACTTACAGATATTAACAGCCGATACGATATACAGGGTGAGTCAGAAAAAACGAAATCTGATTATAAGGCGAAATAGTTATACTGTATTTCATTTAACTAAAAATTAATATCCATTTAAATATTTATTGAAACTGTCTCAAAACATAAGCTGAAAATGTCTCAAAAGCACGCTAAAGAACTGACTCAAATTGAGCACCTTCCTGTTCAATACAAACCCTGCATCGGCGAACAAACGAATCGTAAACTTTTTGGCATGTGTCGCGACTGAATACTGTAATCTCCTCACGAATATAGGCGGCCAACTCCGTCGTATTATTTGGACGTCGCGCATAAACTGAGTCTCTTAAAGTGCCCCACAAGAAAAAATCGCAGGTACAGAGGTCCGGAGACCGTGGAGGCCATTCGATGGGTCCTCGTCGACCGATCCATCTGTTAGGTAGATTACTGTCGAGAATAGCGCGGGAAGCAGAACTGTAGTGCGGAGGAGCTCCATCTTGTTGATAAAATCGGTGTCTGTTTTCAGCCCGTTGAAAAAAAGGATGACATGATCCTTTAGAATACCACAGTAGCGTTCACCGTTCATTGTTGTGCAGCTGATGTCGAAGCTCAACACTCCTGTGTTGTCCATCATGGCCCACACTGTCACTGATCTTCGATCTTGAGGCTTTTCAATGAAGACGTGAGGATTGTTTGCACTCCAGTAGTGAATGTTGTGCTTATTGACGGATCCATTAACATGAAAAACTGCTTCGTCCGAGAAAACGATAAGCAGATGAAAGTTCCGTTGGCGTTCAAGTCGTGAAGTTATCCACTGACAGAACTCAAGGCGTCTATCGTGGTCATCGTCAGACAGCTCTTGTACATGTGTCGCTTTGAACGGATGATATCCTTTTCGGTGTAGGCATCGAACAACACTTCGTTGAGATACACCAACTTCGCGACTTAGGCGGCGTGTTGAGATGTTTGGATCATTTTCCACAAGCGGTTTTATCGAAGTGAAAATATCGTCTCCGCTTGCAGATATTGGGCGACCGCTACCTTCCTCACGATGGTTAATGTCACCGTACACCAGGAATCTCTTCACCCAGCGATGAACCGTTGAAAGGACTGGTGCTTCCTCAAATTCTTCGCGAAACTTGCGCCTCGCCTCAGCAACGTTTTCGAATGCGACTGCCCAAGCGACAAGTTTTGCTTTCCTTTCCATACCTTGAATGAAGTTCAAATGACTTAGACCAGATTTCTTGGATGGATCAACTATCGACTTCATGATTTGAATTTCAACTACGAATAATAAAAATACTACCCAAGCGATATAGAACGCGACCATAGATATAGAGCATCAATAGACGAAGAAAATCAATGGCAATTGAAGACTATTTTTCGACATAATTCAGATATCGTTTTTTTTACTCACCCTGTATATAGCCTGCTGATTACACTTCTTTCAATGAAAACAAACTAGTAAAGTTTTATAGGAAACGTGCTTGAAAGACCGTATTGTACACTTTGAATTTTTTTCCGCTTTCTCAGAACTATTTTTTATTGTGAAAGTAAGTCGTCATTGACTGACGCAACTTCATTCAAGTGCCGTTCTAATTGTGCAAATATCATGAGACACAGTGCTACTACTGCACTTGTTCGATCATTTGATTTAGACGTTGTTCATGATTAAGATCTGTAAAGCAATAGTGCGGCGATCCTATTACGACTGCACCGCTTGTCTTCTAAGTCGATATTGCTGATTAATCTAAAGCTAACACCCTCCAATTACGATCTGTCTTCCAATTCCAAATTTTATTTCCATGCTCAAAACCTCAGTGCTCTAGATTTGTCATCATTCATTAATACAACGATATCTGTAATTGCTTGAGGCAGCGTCAGCCTCCAGACGCAGTAAAAAGGAGCTAAAAGAGCGATGAGGGGTATATATACTGCGTCTCAGGGCCGAGTATCTCTCAATCTGCCACATATTCATTACTTCTTTGATGTTTTCATTGCAATGACTGAGCTCCTTAATCAGATTCATTGAGTCTGATTATGAAGGGTAGTCATCGAGTTCGATACTTAACATTTGCTGACTTCAAGCACAAATAATTAATCAACATGCTTTATCTTGCAAATCATCGGGAATAACTGATGCAGGCCTATTATTAAAATCCAAATCAATTGATTATCATTCATTTTATGGATTGATCCATTCATATTCCAGCTAAAATTTGTGAATGCAAAAAATTGTGTTTTCTGCATGCATGTTTGGCACCGCTATCTATGCTATTTATATGTTATAGCATTATTTATTTGAATGTAATTCTTGTAAGTAACAGAAACTGCGCGGGAGAAGCAGGAGGTTGATTTTCAAATACCATGGATCCAACCCAATATAGGCCTACTTCAAGTGTAGTTCAAGCTATCTTCATAGGTATTAATTACGTAAAATAAACGCTTGCTTATATTCAGTTAAACCTTCTCAATGCAGTATAATAGCACCGCTTAGCCGCACATTCTAACAATATTGCCACCGTATATTCTAGCAAACATTGAATAATATTCCTCGAATAATCTTGAGATCACACAATTCTTACAATCTCAAACCAAGAAATTTTGCATTTTTTCGCGACAGTAATCAGACGCATAATTAACTTTGTATGTGAAAGCGACATTTCTGATTTAAGGCTTCATGTTAATCGATTGTATGATAATTGTCTCAAGTTCATTGAATTTCTCACATGAGTTTCTCCTTCAATAATATCAAACGATATTTATGACATCAAAGGTGTAGTTCGGTCAAATTTGCAACCTTGTATCAATTGCTTCTTCTTTGCATAATAGTCAATCTAGCGAACTTTTACGCACTTCTAATTCCTCAATTAGCCGCAATCATCAACTTTAGGTGACGAGATGACGTCACACGTGCCAGTGATCTGATGCGCCACTGTTAGCATGCTAGGTGACGAATCAGCTAGGCGCAAGAGGATCAACGCACAGGGAGAAAATGAACTGTAGGAAATGCGAGATCTAAAGTCACTGACAGGCAGTCACTTGTTTATGTTCCTGAACTCTAAAATGGCACAATACTGCACATACATGTGCACAAATAAAACGGACGATCCTAAAAACTTGCCTTCCACAGCATTCCCAAAGACAAAAAAATGGATGTGTATTAGTATTGCACGAGCTCACGTCAAACCGACGACTCACAGTGTTGCATATTCTGAATGCTTTAAATAAAATGATGAAATAAAAGATCTAAGATATACTAAGTGTGATGTTGAAGGAATATTGCAAAATCAGACAGTCTTTACTCCACCTGAATAAGGAGGCTGTGCAATGCTTGAAAATAGGACGCAAATTAGTCAAAATTTTCTCTCGCTAAAAGACGTACATGTTCTACCAAAACTGAATGAAAGTTGGGCCAAATTTGAGATGGTGCTATAAACTAATTCTCGAGACGAACTTCAGATTTCTTCTACTTGCAGTACCGGCATATTTCTTGTAGTCATCCTGTATTTCTGATGCAGCAAATTTTCATTTCAGAACCTGACAGCAAATATATAGCGAACAATTATTTGTCGCATTTTTCCTCTCATAGGCGTGAGTGTGTTGAATCGTGATCAGCCACATGTGCTTCATTTTGATATCATCCCATCTCATTCAAAAATAATCTAGTTACCTCAGGTCCATTCAGAGATTTGCTTGCTTTCATACTACAGGGTTCCTCTGTCAGCCAATCACAGCTAACCTCCTGTCTATTGCACGGCGCTCTTGCTTCTCAGTAAGCAGAAACCGGCAGCTGTGACGTCATCATGAATCTTTGACTTGGATTTACAGGCAAACTAACGAGCAGATGAATGTGACAGTAATAGGAAATCGTCGTAGTGATTGAATACTTCAATATTCAGGAATAAAATTCGTTCCTGAAATTGACCGAACTACACCTTTAAAAAATGTGATAATTTTCAGCATAATCGCTTGAAAAATCCATTACTTTATCATCTCGCATCGATAAGGACTCAATGAGAACATCTTTGTCTGACAAGTTAGAGTCAAAGTGATAGCACATTAATGGTAATGTCTTCCATGTCTTCGTCTACTTTTGCCAACAGTTTTAGATAATTCGTGGTTTTAGATAAATCGTGGGTTCTGTGAGATTCACACCAGTACGTCTATAAAATCACACATGGTGGACGCAGGTCAAATTCACAACGATGTTATGAGTGCAAATCCAAAATAAAAAGCAAACTGATGAAAAATAATAAAGAATAATGGACGCATTTGTAAGATGAAATTGAAATCCCAAAATTTGGCAATATTCCCATTTTCGAAAATTTCTCCGTCTTTAATTGCGGTGTAAGCAATTGAATGATTTTGCATGTAAAGATTCGCATTACTTCCCAAATCCGGTCGAAATTGCTCATCAATAATTCTACCCCTGATTATTACACAATAAAATCAATGAAAAATCCTTTGATACAATATTTGTCTGGATCATTGAGTTTTAAGGTTTACAGGAGTTCCTGTTATGTTGAAGGTGAGTGTCTCATATTAATATTTCATTAATTTCAGTACATGCCTCCTGGAGACGTCGAACTACCAGCTCATTTGGATCCTTTGCACGAAAATCTCGACGTCATCGTCAGTGTGGCTGAGAGACATTTCAACATCTGCGAATTCAGAGAATGCTATGGATTGACAACAAGGTTAGTCTTATTTAACAAGCACCTAACCTGGCAATTGCTATATTTATTAAATCTCAACATCTACGTGCCTGCGTTAAAGCAGTGTCTTGCGGGCAAATTGACGCGCTCAACAGATGGTCCGGTGGCCTTGTGGTTAGAGGGCATGCTGGAACGTCCTCTAGTTCCAACGTCGCTGGTTCGAACCCACCGACGACTGATCAGGCCCAACAGGTCCAAACATGTCCCATGGTGGTTACATCTGTTGGGATTTGATCAGGTTAGCCTTGTTTGCAATGCCTATGGGAAAACCTTCTACGTTGTATAAATCATCAGATGCAAATGCAAATAATAAAAAAAGTAAGCAAAAGAAACATGAGAATACAGGATCTCATCGAACCGTGGCTTGCTGGCCTATTTTTCTAATAGTCGATTCCTCATTGTTGAATCGAAATTGAACATTTTGACGGGATAAAACCTTCAATATTCGCTGAATTTTGGTTGTCATGTGTTTAAAAAAGCTAACACTGGCACCTGCCGAAGCTCTGAAAAGTAGATTTGGCCGATTTTCAAGGCGATATTGGGGCTAATCTGGTGCGATTTGAATGTCAAGAATTGAACATGCAGATTAGACATCCAGTATCCATCGATGCTCAAGAAATCAGTTTCCATTGGAGGAAACTGATGCCTACAGCCCGAGACAACCGCTTCACTTTTCTTTGACCACAATGCTGATAGGCCCATTCATTAAGTCGACAATTGGCTTTGAATTTCAATGAATTATTTCATGAATGAAGAAGAAATAATTCATGCTTTATTGACCTAATTAGTGACCTAATGGGCGAAATGTTGCTGTATAATTGATAAGGTGTTCATTTTAATTCCATAATGTAAGTTTACTCAAGTGCGCGTCGATTTGCTTTACTTTGTCGTTCAATGTAGAAGGTAATTATTTAATAAAAACATATGATGTGAACATTAAAATAATTGAAAGTGATTCATCCAAACTGTCGCAAACAACTGCTACTCGAATTGAGGTAAGGAAAACTTCCAAAGTTTGGTCGAAATTCACAATTTTAAAGTGAAAGTAAAGTTTATAACTTTCACCTTAAAATTATAAGAGAATCAAATTTATAATTATTGAAATCAAAAATTTTATTTGTATCAAAATTGATTGCATCGACCAACTTGATTTGAAATAACCTGAAATTATCTCCCGTCGACTGGTCAATTATGACTTCTATCCGACACTTTGAATTTCACGATTCTTTTTCTTTATTATAGGATATTAAAATTGGATCCTTACAACGCCGCTTGTCTCTCCCTTCATATCGCTGTCTTGAAGATGTTGAACAAAGCCAATGGTATGTCCGAATACTTGAATGTCTTGTGGTGTGTTTTTTATTTTTCTGTTTTTTGCCATGTGTAATTATTTGTTTTTTTTACCTTTTTTTAACTTAAACTAATCATCAACAACGCAAATGTATTGACTTTTATCCAACTTCACGTATGTGATACGTTAGTATTTCCTTCTTAAAAAATTTAATGGCTAAAAATTGTAATAAAAGCTATATTCAGGCCCGACGTTTCGCGTATTCACGTTTCTTCAGGGGCAAAAAAGCTATAAACAATCAACGAAAAAGTCAGTACAGCGTCAGAAGAGCTAAAATTCGTTAAGAACGCAACTAAACATACTTATGGTTCATCATAAAAAGTCTTCTGTTTGCGGTAATCCTATTTGCTTCTGTTATTCTGTCGAGGTAAATTGTGTGTAATTTTTACTGTATTGCAGTTTTCCACATGCTAGTATGAGCATTTGAAACAGTATTTCATTATCTTTATTATTAGTATTCATTGATTAAAGTCTGGGAGACTGAGGTGGCAAGGTAGCTCAGTTGGTTAAGGACCGCGCTTCGGTACAGAAGTACGGAAGGCTCAGGGTTCGAGTCTGTCGGTGTCGGGAGGCACCACCGCTCTCACCAGAGTCTACTACAACATTTCTTTTTCAAACTTCTTCAATATTTTTCTCATTTCCGCAAATGTAAACAAACAACATATAAGGTGAACGAAGGTTCAAAACAAGACAATTAGCGAAGGCACGCCTGCGTTCTCTCATAGCAGCTGCCGATTGTTTACCCTCATTGTTTGTGTGCTTTTGGGGAAATGAGGAAAAATATTGAAGAAGTTTGAAAACGAACTGTTGAACTTATATGAATATAACCTACATATTCGTACTCCTTACATCACAAGGATTCTGAAGATACCAAGCACCAACATTTCTGATGAAGAAGTGAGAACATAGCATTTTCAACCATAAAGTTCATGATTTTGTGACAACTTCACGAAATCGCTGATTTTGATAAGTTCACCGATTTTGATGACCAGCATGTCAAAAGAGATCTGAGAAAATGCTCGTTCTCCCCGTGCCTGATTAATTATCATACTCACGTTTTCTTTTTGAAAAATTGCGATTTTTAAATTGAGTGATTTTCATATTTTGAGCACTGCTCAGCAAATACAATAACAGATATAAGTGTATCATAGCTCATTTTAAAGCTGAGAATGCAAGCTCTCGAATGATGTATGACACGTTTATGTGCGACGCGACTGGAAGACATGAGAATCGATTGAATTTCAGTGAAAGTTAGGTGGTCCGCTTTTTATGACCAGCTCTGTAGAAGAGGAGGTGAAGAAGAAGCTGAATGTGGGAGATGTGGAAGTCGTGATAAACCGAATCCTTTAAAGATGTTTTGGCAAGTCGGCATGAGGGAAGATTCATTAGGAAGATATTTGTGGCAGCTATGTGGAAAATGATCTCTTCATAAAGCGGTACGATGAACTACACAATTAATGTAAAATATCACATGTTCTACTAAAATGAACAAAGTTTGAAAAGCCAAATAATCTCACTATCACAGTGATGTTAATGCTATCGCCCTGTAGATAAAATAATCATCATCCTAATAGGATCCCAAGGCGTTTTTGAAGGTCTTTTTCAGGTTCCGGAGTAGGACTCTTTACAAACTTATGGGACTCAGAAATCCTAGTCTGTGTTACAAAAAGTGATACTATAGGCAATGTTCAGTTTTTGTATAGAAATGTTTACTTACAGTGGACAAAAGAACACATTTTGGTTAACGATGAAACTAGGAAAAACAATTAGATGTTTTTTGTCATTAAACCAGGAAAATCCCGAACTCGAGGTTTTTCGGGTCTGAACATACGGAGTTTCGAAATCTGCCAGA
The DNA here is from genome assembly GCA_907163375.1 of Prostheceraeus crozeri. Taxonomy (NCBI): domain Eukaryota; kingdom Metazoa; phylum Platyhelminthes; order Polycladida; family Euryleptidae; genus Prostheceraeus; species Prostheceraeus crozeri. The sequence goes on from CAJQUW010007707.1 coordinate 52,173, forward strand.
ATTCATGCATATTTTTTCTCATAAGGATTGATGCAATGTCATTCTCACATGTAGTGCGATTGTCTGGGCAATTGATTTGATCAATACTTTCGCCTTTTTTTGCACTGTTCTGATAAAAACAGAGTTTGTATAACTATGGGCAATGCTTCAATGAGCAATGTGTATTTTTCTAGATATCCCTTTTCATAGTAATCAATCACTAACTAATGACAATATTATTCCATAAGAAGATTTTCCATTTGCTTCTTGGTTTACAAAAGAGAGGCATTCAGTTTCACAATTCATGTAATGAATCTGATGCATCCGAGTTAACGCTCTCAGTAGATATGCAGCAGTTCACTGCCAAAGTCCTCCAGTCTCTCCGTGGTGGTGCCGAACCGTTTCTCAAACCGAAGGGAATTGGGATACACACATCTTAGTTGTTGTCTGCTCACTGGCACCACGATATTATGTACTCCGTGATCATAGTAATATAATTCTAAACGTGTAATAATTTGAATGTTTCAGAACTCTTCTACTTGGGACATCGATTGGTTGACTTATATCCGAAGAAGCCGGTGAGTTTAAATCAACACTCGTTTTTGAGTATAAAAGATAATTCGTTGGGTTAAGCACCGTGCTGCATCCCAATAGTCGGTACCGGTGTTCGAATGCGGTGTGGTATTTAAATATAAATATTCAGTGTCATTTGAAAACTCGAGTTTTTTAAAAACTGACATTTTACTTCCTATCGGGTTTATTATTCCCAATGAATGTAAAGATACTCCAGAGTCAGAATCCATATTGACTGAAGTTCTCAAAAAAGCAGCCACTTTATACTTTAAATGGTCTGATACAGAATTTAATTAGTTGCGAATGTTCATGTTCGAACGGGATCATACGACTGCTTTCGGAGGTGGCGCCTCCACTCCTGTCTATCGTAGATCATCGCAGGATTCAGGTCCTGAGCTTGTGATCACATTTTCCTTGGGCTTCCTCTTGCCCTTCTGCATTCTACTACAAGTTGCAAAAGATCTCTTCTTCCAGTCATCTTCTCTCAGAATGTGTCCATACCACCGCAGCAATCTTCTTCGCAGAGCATCTGAAATGTCCTCCAGGTTCATCGTCATTCTGAAGTCTTCACTCCTTTGTCCATCGCTCAGCCTCACACCACACATACGTGTGCTTCTCACCATTGTCTTTTCTGCTCTTTCAATCTCTAGTGCTGTAACACGACCTCGAATTTCGAGTAGACAACCTGTGATCGCCCTTCACAGACAACGTCTCACTCCCGTGCGTGATCGCGCTACGGACACTCACAGAATGCACCTGACCTTTTATTTTCAAGGTGGATGTCCTTGATGTCAGAGAAGGTGAAAGTTCGTGGAACCTTCTCCGTCCACACCTTGCTCTCGGAGTCACAGCAAGATCGGATCCACCTCCTTTACTCAATACGTAACCCAGGTTGCAGAAGGACTCAACCTGGGACGAACTTTCATCACTAATACCCAGCTTTGTGATATCCACCCTTCTTCCTTAGGTTATCCATAGCATTGATGAAGTTCGTATCTTCCCCTTGCATGACCTTTCTCCGCGTGATCCGCCATGATCTTCACCTTTTCAACGTTGCATGTACATTTCATAACTGTCAACTTGTCAAGTGCACATGAAAAGGATTTATTAATATTCACTTATGTACGATGAGTTGTAAGTTATCCGCTCAAAGATTCATGTTAATAGTATATAAATATTATTTAATATAATGTTTATCCTTTTTTCATTTTGTTGTTTCCTTTTTTCGTCACTTTTCAATTTTTCTTATTTTTATGTCTTTAGTTTTCTGGAGGGCTTATGATTCTTTTGACTTTTGATTATATTTGTCTCTTTGATTTCTCAAACGGCATTGCGCTCTCCTACCGTTCGGTCGTGTCGGTACATCTCGTGCGGAGAATAATTCAAGCACGGAGGATCTCCTACCGGTTTCAAAGTCTCCATTCAAGTATACAGGATTCTTCCGTGGAATATTATCGCTCACTTGCGAAAATGTGGAAATTCAAAAAGTGCAGGTGCTTCTTCTGACTCTTTCTCACGTCTGACTTGGGACCCTTCTCCTGTACTATCAGTGTGTGTGCACCAATTTTGTGTATCCGTTTTTCGGAAAATAAATCTTTACATAGACGCTGTTAGATCATTTCACTCTTTATTCAATTATGTTCACTTTTCTGCAGGAGTCGTGGTTTGCTGTTGGTTGCTTTTATCTGTGTATTGGCAAAGGGGAATCTGCGCGAAGATTTTTAATGTAAGTGTCAAAATTGAAATTCCAAGTGGGAACACTCAAATTTCAAGACCCTAGTTGTGAATCATGTCTGTTTGTTTTTCAGGAAAGCTGCAAAGTTAGACAGACACTTTGGACCTGCATGGTTGGCTCTTGGGCATGCCTTTGCTTTCGATAAAGAACACGATCAGGCGATGGCGTCGTATTCTACCGCGATTCAAGTCATGAAAGGGTAAGATTATAGCCATTTTCTAGCTTCCAACTTGAAAATTATCCTTATCTTCCTTATTTCGTCGAATAGTAACCGCTGCTAATTTATGAAGTCACGGATCAATACTGCTTGACATTGCCGCATGTACCTAATGTATGTAAGTTCCTACCGCTGCGTGAAAACCTTTAAATGTGCACACTTCAGAATGAGCGCTATCACAACTGGACATAACGTGGTACAAGGAAAATTCTGTTGAGTTGAGGGAAATGAAAATGATAAACATATTTTTTTATTTTATACGGCTGCAAAATGTGAAGCGAAAACTTGCGAAATGCAGACATGTAGAGCAATATAATATGACAAGCATTAAATAGTTCTTATAAATGACCCCAGCTGTCGGATGTATACTGACTGAATATTCTGTCGGTTTTTGTAGCTTGTCAGTGTTCAAAATCTTGCCTGAAAATGAATTCGGTTTTCTCTGCCAGTTATGCTTCAGTTAATGAACGCATCCGAATTTTAATACACGAAAATTAGAATTTCGCAGAAATGTTGATGTTTAACAAAATGATGTCTATGAATCGGATGTAACTTATCTATAGTCGCTGCAACCACGTGCCATAGCTTTTGCTGTCAAAGAAATGCGGTAATTATATGTTGACCGGCAAATGAAATAAAATTGACTCCTGAAAAAATTTAGTTATGCAATGAAACTTAAACTTCACTTCTTTCACATTGGGGGCCTTTATAGTGCTGACATAGTCAGTCTATTCTGGAGCGTCTTGATGCTTTTGTCCCTTTCCGACGACTTCTAATAACGTTTTCGAAGCTCGATCTCCTAGCCAAAAGATCACTAGATAGTTCGGCAGCCAGAACGAGGCCGAAAGTGAGACTTCCACGGAATGATGTACACCCTAGGCTTACTGCGAATCGGCACGTCTGCCGAGTTTCAGTGAGCTCCTCTTCTTGCCAGACAGAATCAAAGAAAAACACATGTTAATGCAATGGGCCGAAGATTGCGGCTATTGGTTAAAATGATTTTTTTTTTGTTTTCTCTTATCAACTGAGAAGTATTAAATTTAAGTCATAATTTTTGACATGGAATGTCTTCAGGTAATTTCCTATGATATGTATGTACTATTATCATGCTTCTGATCGACAGTGTATGTGAGAATGTGGTTGAATGTGGATGAAGTTGCTCAAAATATTTGTGTTTGCCGACATTAACAGGCTCGCCAAATAATGTGTTTAGCTTTATAGATAGGGTGTACATCATCCTGTGAAAGTCTCACTTTCGGCCTCGTCCCTTGCAGAAGCTCGTTCTGGCTGCCGGACCATGACTTTCCCACTGTGCTATGGGGCACTAGGCTTACCCACTGACATGGAGTCCACAATATATAAAGTGACAATAAAGGAAAGAATCACGAATGCATCTAGATTTTTCGGCAATGTGTCAAGTCAGTCAACAAACGAGTTTCCCTAACGAATATACTTTAAGATACAATCACGTGGATACTGCTCAAATTCAAGATCCCAAAGGATACACAGGCGCTATAATTTATCGATGAGAGATTAAGTTGCTGCTTCAGAAGTTTACATTTGATGCTAGCTGTTTGATACTTAGCGACTATGTGAGACAGGCTCAACATTTTAAATCGTGGATATGTTGCTTGAATATTTTTATGCATGAAATTAGTACTTAGAAGTGAGCAATGTTAGTCGAAAGTTGAATCGAAAATCTGTGCTTTACGAAGCACGTGCTAAATTTCGAAAATGAACTCAAATTTCTTTTTCAGATGTCACGTACCGTTGCTGTACGTAGGATTGGAATATGGAAGTACAAATAATCTCAAATTCGCAGAGAATTTCTTCAACGAGGCTCTGACATTATGTCCTGATGATCCTTACGTGTTACATGAACTTGGAACCTTACATTTCCAATACGGCAAGTGAGTTAGTTTTTTGGATGTACAATGTGAGCATGTCATGACATAACAGCAAGTCATTGGCGACTGTGAATTCAGGGTGTCGCGTGTCGGCGACCTGAAAAAGTGAAAGAAACCTTGAATACGCTGAATATTCTGGAAAACCACGAATATTGTACTCGAAAAGCCGCGGACAACCTGTGAATTATGATGTTCATATCTAGTCAAAGAATTCAGAGTCCACTCTTTGGATAAAAGAAACTAATTATGGATTTGATTACTAAATATTGGAATTGCAATCGGCTTTCAAGCAGAACTTCATGGAAGCCCTTCCAAGCCATGGAATTGACTGAATTCAGAATAATTTGAGGCAAAAAAGCAAGAAGACAGCTCTCTCTAGTAGACCGAACGTTTTAGTAAAATAGTGACGGAAAAATGTATGTGCCGTGCAAACCAGCGTCAAGGCGTTATAAAAAGTAGCTAAAAGAGCATGTAGTGGTTTATATACTGTGGTCTTAGGGCCGAGTGCCTCTCAGTCGATCAGCTCGTGTTTCCAACTTAAGTTGGGTTTGAACTTTCTGATGAAGTCGGTATCACTTAGACGTGTCGCTATTGGTGAATTTAATTTAGCAAGGATTTTAATGTCACAAGTCCGTAATAGTCATTTTACACTGATGATCTTCGTTCGCATGTTCTGACAACGCACTAATATTGTTCGGTAACTTAAAACTATTTTCATGCCTTTAAAGCGGATGTGAAAAGGACCCGGGGTTGAACTATGTAAGAATCGTTGCAGTGTCTGCAAGTGAAGCAGTAAACTGCAAAGCGGTCATCGCAAACGCGGCGGAGATCAGGCGTATCACAAAGATTACAATCGATGTGCTTTTTAAAACGACGAGTTGAAAATCATTGACTAAACGTCTTATTAGGTTTACTGATTCAGGCAGCGGGTAAAATACATGTATGTGAAAGTCATTTAGTTTACGATTGCAGCTGTCACTAATGAGGGCAAGAGAGCATTTCACGTTGCTATAATAATAAATTTTTTGTTTTTTTCTTTCTGGAATAATTCACACTATAGCCGCTGTAATTCAAGCGAATATGCAGACGTTCGACATCATTATGTTCCAAAATAGGACTGAATTCAGAATGCACATTTAATTGAAGAAATGAAATTCTCTCTTTCATAGGATGATTTTAATCACGATTGAGATGTAGATTCATATAGAAAAAGCGGATCACTCTTTAACAGCATATTTTATTGATACTACTGCAACTCATTGAATATTAAACATAGTTCTCTAACCACATTCCATTATTTCTGCATTTAAGTTTTAGGTCTGAGACCCGAATGTCGTCTAGCTTTCATTCTACAGGTAACATACAACTCTTGAAGCCTTTTCATGTCATGCATTAGGTATATTCGAAGAAACACATAGAAATTAACTTTTCAGTAAGTTGTTCTGACATGGCTTTTAACTGTTAAGAACCAAGTTGATTGATGCGGTTATAAACTTTTAAGTTGTTATAAACTTTTTGGTTGTGAGGCAAACACATTATTTTTCAAGAATCCCCAAACAAAAAAGTCCAAAGGGGAGAGATCAGGAGACCTAGCGGCCCATAGCATTCGTCCGAAAAAATAATTTTATCGAAGAAGTCTTCATCTTCGTAGGATTTTTGCAGTAAGCTCTCACACATGCTGACTTGCAATGAGCAATCTTCTTCGTGCTACTTGCAATTTGTTAGGAAGGAGCCCAAGATCATGTCTCACTACATTGTGAACACAACCGCAAGAACAGCTAGTAGCTGTAGCTGCTTGGCGAATTGATGTTGAGGGTTGTTTTATGAATAATCTCGGAAACTTGCGTTGCTTTCTCATCATCGAATGATGGTCGACCACCTCTTTTTGTATCTTTAACGCCTACAGCATCACAAAATCTCTTGAAAAGATTTCTAATGGAATTCTCATGAGGAACATTATCCCATTTCCAATTTCGTAATTCTCTTTTAACACGGTTTACATATTCAAATTCAAATTTTGCCATCAAAAGAACAACATGCGCTGCTGAGCATCCATTTTGGAACTGATTTCAGTCACCTTAAAAAGGCTGTCGAATTGAGGATTCTATAGGGGAAATAACAGCAAGAGAATCCTGATTGGTCGCCGTTTCATGCGCCAGAATTTACTCACAAAGGAGACGTAGCTGCGTTACTTGTGTGCACAATGTGAGCGCATAAAATTCATGCATTTGGTGCTTGATTACGATGGTCATATAATAGCTTTATAATGGCATTTTCATCCTGACAACTCGAAAACCTCAAATTGAATTCAGCCGGCCTTCTCATATCATAAAACAAAACTTTAAGTCATGCTCTTTACATAATCATAAGTAGTTATCGTTTAAACTCATTCACTTTTCATGTATAGTGAATTGTAATCCCACAGTGACTTTATGATCACACTGTATTTCATTCCCCAATCAAAGCAATATATTTCTTCTTCTGTCGGTGTCCATCATCAAGCAGGGAGCGAACAACTTGTAGAATAAATTTAAATTGCCAATGGAGATACATGAATGAATAACAGTTCGCCTCGCCAAACATCTTTGTGTTTCTGGGGGTGTGTGGAAAGGGTCTCCGCCTCGTGGACCTTCCCACTCTTTAGTTCATGTGTTCAAAGCAATCTTATTTTATATCAGAAAAAAGGCTACGCACCGGTTCTGAACGTACTGTGATGATGTGCACTATGATATCCGATTTGCTGTTCCCAAAGGTGAGATTTCAATTGAAGATTAGAAAATTGTCATGGTCTGATGATCATCATGTGATTTACGGTACATTGCAGTCAATCACGTGTGTCCCTTTTATGAATTAGCTCCTATTATTTGATATGTTGAAGTTTTATTTGAATTTGTATGGGAGAACAAAATACTTCACAATGACTGCTTTGGTGCACTGAAAGGAACCATGAGAGTAGAATTACTGAAAAGCATTTCACATGAGCAGCACAATGTCTGCTTGTCCAGTTATGATTCAGCAGATTTTCGTAGTCGTGTTAATTCAAAGACAGATGATAGGATAATTTAATTGCTTAATGACCACGCATTTGTACGAAGGTGCAGAAGGCACGGGGTTCGAGCCTGTCCGTCTCGGAGGCACTATCACTCTGAGTAGAAGTTGCTAACCCGGATCATGTGACAGTGGTCACTATATGAAGCAGGTATGTGGAGTCAGAGTCCCGGAGTCCTATCATTTTTACTGGAGTCGGATTCTATAGGCCTAATTAGACCCGAAATATAATACAGACAAATTATTTATCCTCGTGCATGTAGCTGTCACTGTCTTGATGTCAACTTTCTCCGTCAAACAAAAGTACAGAGACAGCATTGCATGCAAAGCTTGTAACAGTTGAGGGAATGAACCGTGATGATGAAAAAAACGATTGTCTTTTCACTCGGTGATTTAGTAGAGAAGACGAGCCTTCCTAGCCGCGATCATACATACGCACCAAAGGTCACATCAGAGACAAAAATGAAATGCCAGTTTGTTTGAGAACATTACCTGTCACCCTCATATTAATCGTGTATGTGATGACTCCTTCAAAGCGCATATTAAAATTGAAAGTGTACTCATTTTTTTGAAGAAAGATGTGGGATTTTCCTGCCTGGTAGAGACTGGAGAAAAGCCATGTGAAGCACACATCATAGAGATTGGAGGAGTCGAGTCGTATGCATCCAACTTAAAGCGACATTTAATTAACTTTCATCGATAATGATTGATAATTGATACAGCAATGATCACTAAAAATAGGTTCAGGTAAGCCTACAATGATCTATGATGTAGGTTACCAGTTTATTTCTTAAAAATCTAAGCTTTATATGCTTGCCACCCGGAGTCGGAGTCCTATCAAAATGATTGGACTCCGCATCCCTGGTATGAAGGCTACCCCACCACTAGCTTGCCAGCATGACCTCGTTCGTGTCTTAAGTGGGAGAAGAAAGAACGAAAAATCAGTTGTAAATGATTGATACTTGAAGTTTAATCGAAAAGCTGTGCTTTGCAAAACACTTAATTGAAATGATGGTTTAACGTCGCTTCTCCCCCATGCTGCGGATTTGAACGGTGCTGACACAGTCAGACTTTAATCTGGAGCGTTGTGATCTTTTAGTTAGGATGCCCTTCCTCACGACTTCCAATGACACTTTCGGGCCTCGACCTCCGGACCGAAAGATTGGCAGGCCAAGCACTTAAACACTGTGCCACGGAGACCACTAACACTTAATTACTTAGATGAACTCAATTGCTCTTTCAGATGTCGCGTACAGTTGCTGCACGTAGGAATTGCTGAAGTATATAATTTTTATAGAGACATACAAATAGCTCTATGTTTGAATGCTGTTAACAAGAATTATAACCAATAAGAACATAAGGTTGCACGTGCGTCATGTAAAAATCACCTTCAAAGTTCGCAATTGGTGCATTTTTCAAACGGCTAACATCGCTCATGCTCGTGCTGAGATCGATGATGAGACTTCACATGTGGGAAGTGTGCTAGGACTGAAGAAGGTGACATGATACAGAAATTGTATATACAAAGGCGGCGACTTTGAAGAAAGAAGGAATCTGGATGGACAAATTTGGAGAAGTAATTGAAGTGGGTAGCATTTACCACGGCTGTGTAGGGCAACGCAGACATACTGCTTATGGAAGAATGAGATGAGCATTTTGAGGAGAGTGGAGAGGGCGATGATAAAGTCCATGGGTGGAACCGATATAGGAATATGGTGAAGGCGATTGGGGTGTGCTGGTACGGGCATGTCCAGAAGAGAATTGGCAGGAAGTCTGCAAAAGGCATTTCATCCACAGTTCCGATGCCTAGAAGCAAGTTGAAGTGAAGAAAATCGGAAGGCAGAAGAGCAGGTCCGAGTAGAGAAATGGTGTGAACACGTTGTTGTGTCACTAGGTGTCACTATTAGTAACTAAGTACTACTAGATAATTATTGCTAATACTACTAGCAATTAGTAACTTTTTGTCACTAGTCGTAGAGGAAGATTGTCACTGCCACTAGTGCTGCTTTCCAACACCAAGGATTTTCGAGATTGTAGGAATGGAAAGTCTAGTTTTTGAAATTACAAACGAGAAAAAGATCAGCATTTTTATAGTTAATAGTAACAGAAATAAATTTTTTATTTTATCTGGACATCTAGTCTAACTAGTTTTCCTGATGGACGTGCAGTATTATAATCATCAGACTTGCTGTACCGCTATCCGCTATCCGCTTTGTTTTTCTTTTTAATTGATGAACACGAGCGATTTAGAAAATCTAATATCGAGTGGTAATTTTTTGATTTTCATTTTAAGTGATTTTGAAACTTATAACGTTTTACATATTAATGAATTATGAACATTCGCTTGGATTTAATGAATCTTCAGATGAGAGACTGTTTTGATAAGAAACTAACTATACTTTCTATCGATTTATTTTTCATTTATGATCTGGGGTGGGGTCCGCTACGGGCATCTCGATTTTTTACGGGCACGGGTATATGCAATAATCGCTTAATCTATGAATTCAAATCCCGGTCAATGGATATGCAGGTACTGATTCATGGCGGCATACATGCCGTATACCTAATATAGGCTAAGCTTATAATTGAATCTAGTCACTAACGAATTTAGTCACATCACATTCTTTGGTCAATATTTTTGTAGACCTAGGCCTATGGTGCTATTCTACAAATAGGCCTACGCCTTATCATCAGTTTGTGAAGTATTATCCTAAAGCTGTGTATGATCCGAAAGCGTGTTATAGGCTAATCATCATGACAGAAGGATTTTGATTTCCTCTGTGGACTTTGATATTCTCTAGTTTGATTGAGTTTGATATAAAAGGCGCATGTGACGTGTGACGTTTGACGTCAACTTATGTTTCGCATTGTCATTGGGGGACAATACCGACAACGAATTTCCTGATTGTGCAGTATTATTTCGTGATGTCAGTTGTGAGAACATCCTGCATTGCCAGCTTCCACCTTTTTCGGAGAAAACCAATGTCAGATAGAAACTTGACATTCTAAGCTGAGGAGCAATAACTGAACTGTGAGCAACAGTGCAGGCACGGGCAAGCTTGCGGGCATGGTTCCACCCCAGTTCATGATCATAAATACTTCAAAGGTCAATAGTTTAAGTTGACGGATGGAAAACCACGGTTCGATGATGTTGTGGTTTTCCCTCCGTCAACTTTAACTATGCAAAACTAAGCCAAGTATGCAATCTTTTTTCAAAGTTCAACTTCATGACAGTGAAGAGCTGATGGGCTTGCTTGGGTTGAATGAGTGAGGGTGCTGATTGTTTAGTAAGGGCAAATGGAATGAGATGGTATGGCCATGTTTTGAGGAGGGATGAAGGTAGTGATTTGAGGAGAGCGTTGAATTTTGAAGTTGGAGGTAAAAGAAAGCGTGGACGACCCAAGAAAACGTGGAAGACGCAAGTGGAGGAGGAATATCGTAGGAGAGGCCTGACGAAAAAGGACGCATTGGACAGAGGGAAATGGAGACGAGGTGTGAAGGCGATTACGGCACGATAAGGTACATTCGGCCACCCTCGGACACGGGGAAATCACCGGATTAAAACTGGATGACTAGCTTCATGTCTGACAGGGTAGACATAATTAATGCATCAAGTTGCACGTCAAAACATCTTGAAAGCATTTTGTGGGTCCTACATGGTGTATTCCAGTGAGTGGATAGCCTACAGTTTCTTTGTTGATATTAAAAAAAAGGTTTTTATTATAAAGGTTTGATATTCTATCCTCCTGACAACACGTGAAACGAGCACTATGCCTTCAGGGAATGGTGATCAAACTGATCACTGAAATCAAGCCATAATCGAAATCGTGTTGCGAAAATAAAATAATTTTCGAAATTGAATTCGAGTTACCGTACTTCTCCGTAATAGCTGCCAGTCAAATAAGGCGTCATGGCAGCCTATTTGGTAGTGGCAGTTTGCTTGGAGGAAAATTTCTAGGAAATGTCCATTGTTAATTTCTCGGAAATCATGCCGCGTGACGTTTTTCCTTCTCTAACCTTGTGTTGTCGACAGTCCATAATAAGTCTATAGATGACCATCTGAGAACCAATCACAAAACACCTGCTTCCCTCTATTGTCAGACGGTAAAATTTCCAAGAATTCTTGTCCACTCTGACGAACTTGACTACCGAATATCATTTCCTTAACTACGCCGGTAAATTAATTTTTCGATCGTACGAGCGCATGCACATGTAATTTTCGTTAATTTTGTGTATTTACTCATAAATTGTTTCTGCATTGGTTTATGCAAAAAAAGAAAAACCGAAGAATGATTCAGATATTTTTCATGCTTTACACCATACAGTGACTTACTGAAATTAACATTTTGTTTGAAAAAAATGTGGAAGGTACCTTGGCCTGTTGTACTGTAGTTTACTTAGCCAATAACTGTAGCTTACTTAGCGTTAGCCTACATACACGTATATGTACAATAGGTGTATATACAAGTATACTTTTAGGGTAGGCCTATTAGCCTATATGCCGTAATTTTGTTTAAAAGTGTAAGAAACATTTTGGTTAAATCAGTTTCATTATTCGACTTAGAATATCAATAACGCTGTAAATTACAAACTTAAGTAGACCCAACTGATTTCAATTGGGTATATATTCAGTTATAAGGTGTTCCTAGCAGCCAGAATAGTTGTAATTATAGGATAAGCTGGGTGGCAGCTTATTTGGCAGTGGCAGATTACTTGGATTCAAATTTTATGCCCCAAAACTGTAAAAACCAATTAAGCTGCCATGGCAGCTAATACGGAAAAGTACGGTATATAATTTCTTCTCAGCATGATTCTATGATCGAAACTGTTGGAAATTTCGATTCGAAAATTCACGCTGGTGGTGTTTAATATACATCAAAGATCTTAATGTACTTTAATACAAGGTTTGAGTCCATCGGTGCATACTGCTTGGATTTGAGCAAACATTATCATTTCAGCCGTTTCAGAAAGTTGGCTATTTGGAGTGTTTTATACAGCTTTTCGATTTTCCTATTTTCAGGTATTCGGAGGCGAAAGTCCATTTGACAAAGGCGGTTGACAGACTTCGGGTATTGTTTGAAGACAGTCCTCCATCAGTCAGTTGGGAACCACTTATCAATAATTTGGCGCATGTTTGCAGAAAACTGAAGTAAGTGGATTTGTTCAACTTTCATTGAGTGACACGGAGTGAACATGTTAATAATATACAACTGCTGACGTCTCCAATTTCTGGATAAAGTTCTTAAGTTGCCATGCACGCCTTTTCCCAATATTTCATCTTCAAAAAATGTAAATTAGTGCTGCAAGATTCAGATGCAATTGTCTTGCTTGCTGTTTGCAACAGCTGAAACAAGCATGCAAGCAAGCTACATTCTGTGGTGCGTTGGACGGTAGCAGTTTTACCTGATACACGTACTAACGCTTATACATGCGGCGCAGATGCCCACATTACATGTCCTTGATTCCACAAGATTTGAGGGTTGGGCAGAGTGAATAAGATTTATAACGAAATAAATGTTATGAAGATATACATGAGCAAGGTATATGGCCTAGATCAGTAGTGGGCAACGCGTGGCCCGCGGGCCACTTGGTGGCCCACCGAGACATATTGGGTGGCCCGCCATCGCTTCTCATATCTAAAGTGGCCCGTGGTCATTATTTGAGTCGATGATGTGAAAATGATTCACTCCGACTTCGACCTTTGGGATGTGCAACTAAGGAAGAGGGATCCTCTTTAGAATTTGTAAAACCATTAATTCACAACTAAATGAGCAATATGATGGCACAAAAAACAAAAATCCACATTCGAATTATCCAACCATGCTCCTTTCGTAATGAGTATCTTCTCGTATAAGCGCTAAATGGTCATCACCGGCTCGAGTTTATGCTAAGTCACATAGTATTCGATACCCTGTTGAGCATGCTTCTCTACGTAATAAGGTAATGTCAGTCACATCCCCAAAAAAGTGAAATTACCGTTTAATTACACAAAATAAAAGCTTCCATGTTTTGTTGTGTGTTTGCTCTTCAGCACTTGCATGAATTGTAGAAAGTAAATAATCATTCTTTAATATCAAGCACATTACATGTGGTTGTATACAATACTGCTGTATGCATTAACATGTAAAATATTGATATGTAATATGACCACTATATATGAAGGTACTATATATACTATATAAAGCAGTCCATATGTGCACTTAAAAGAATGGAATAAATGAATGTAAAGCCTATAATACTCCTTGTGGCCCGCTATCCCAACTTGGTTGCCCACCACTGGACTAGATAATCCTGTTGACCCGTTGTTCCAATGAACAATATTCTGATATACAAATATATGTCAATCATTTAATGTAAGGTTCCTTTATTGTTGCATAACCCGTGTGTATTTTCAGGTTTATCGTGCTTGATTATTGGAAGGAAGTGATTTGAAATGTGTCTAGTGTCTGACTGGATTATCTGTTTGTTGGAATAGCTTCTACTGTGCAACACACTTTATGAGATTCACACGATATAAGTTCGAGTGGCCCAAATTTCTGAGATGCTGGATCGCTCAACGCCTGCTGTAGTCATCATTAAGAAATGACCAGGCCGCAAATGTGTTTTCATTTTTTGTGTTGTTCTCTTTCTCATTTCGATCTCTTCTGGCCATCATCCGGCTGGTCTCGTCACATCAACTTCTCGAACAACTCGTCTTCTCAATATGATGTTCACAAGTTCCTCATTCTCCTTTTCGAAACCGCCACGTGTGCAAGTCCCATCGATATAATTCAAGCAGATATCTTCTTTCAAAGCTTTTCCATTTTCATGTGCACCATTATCGAATCCGTCCATCCGTCCGAGGTGATGATCATTTAATTTTACGAACTGTGCATTCATTGCCCACGGAAACAGGATGACGTAACATTTATAAACATTCATAGCGTCGCGACAACGTACACAAATCGAAAAGTTCATTGAAATGTCAATAAACAATACAAGTGTGTAAGACAAAATGAGAGAGACACTAAGCTTTTAACTCAGAATACATTCTCGTATTTGAGCTAAACTTGTCTCCCGTTAGCAAAAAGGGTAATCGAGAGGTTCAACTTCCTGAATTTCAAGGACAGGAAAATGTGATTGACATAGTTGAAAAGGAACTGTAGACCAGACTAGGGATCCTGAAATCTCGGATAATCCCAGTCCCGCAAAGTTTTACTCCGGGATCGAGATTTATAAACGATAAGAATACTAGTAGTAGGAGTGTATAAAATGGATAATTAGTCTATTTAACTATTTGCTCCATGCATTATGCTAACAGATTGGGATCCCACTCACGGGATTGAAGAATCTTGTATGTTTTCTTTTACCATAAGTTATGCTAATGATGTGGTCAAATGAGAGGAATTTTCCTGAACCTGATCCTTTCTCAGTCTCTGGCATTGAATTTTAACCAGAAGCTTACAAAATGAAAAAATGTTAATGGTCAATTTTCTACTTAAAAACCTCAATCCTGGGGTAGCTCGATTATTATTTCGCCACATAATAATGTCAATATTCTTCTCTAAACTAGTGACAAGCAACAGAATTCAGTTCTCGACCATTACTCAAAAAGCCTCATCAGTAGACTATTAAACAACACAACATGGAGATGGACCATGTCTTTCAGTTCACGCAATGAGCGGCGCTCATTAAGTTTTGAGAAACACCTCATCCATAAGATAACAGCGTTCTCAGTTTTCATTAAGCGAGTAAGGTCATCAACTCTAAGGGGCCATGTCTTCGACGCATGCAGTAAGACACTACTTGTACAGGCATTGTATGCCTGACCTCTGCGCTTCAGCGAGATATTCTTGTTGGAAAGGACAGGCAACAGGTCGGGGAATTTCTTTCTGGCGCTTCTCAATGTTGAAGTGTAAACAGCTATACCTCTTTCGTGTGGATCTCTGATAGGTTTATCTTTGTCAATTTTTCTCACTTAAGACGGAATTCTGTTTTTGAATCTGCTGTTGAAATCCCTAGACTAGATACAATCCTACTCATTCTATGCCTTCAGTTGTGAAGAGTATGTTCTGAATTCTGTTGCGGATCCCATTTACTATCAACGCGAAGCAAATCATATCCATGTTTATTGTGCACTGACAAGATTCTGATTCCCTAAAATTATGCGAAACTTCATGAATGATAACCGCAATTTTCAAATTTCAGACAATATGACGAGGCGATGGAATATCACTCATGGGCCTTATCTCTCAAACCCCACAATGCTTCCACATTGTCTGCGATGGGATTTGTGTGTGCCTTACAGGGGAACTCCCTTGAAGCTGTCGACTACTTTCATCAGGCACTAGGACTACGGCCGGAGGACACTTTCTCACAGCACATGCTGAACAACATCATAGATAGTGGAATATCAACTGGTGTTCCTGGTGAGTGGTTTCATGTGAACTGAAGAGTACTTAGGATCATTCAGAAATTGTGTGATGGTAAAATACGGAATTCCTTTCCCGTCTAAATGACCTATAAAGATAATGATTTCTTTCTTGTCTCATCATGGTGCATTCGGTGAACAGATTGCACATTTCGAGAGAGATCTTGACGTAATATGTAACATAGAGCGATAAGTTAACGTTATGTCATGGCTAAATCTAGGTCAGCAGATCTCAACAAGGGCAATATTGCTGTTAAACATCGGATGTTTCCAAGCATAAGTGCTGAGTGTTGCCCCCTATGAACTAGATTTAGCCATGACATGACCAATTTAAACCATGTCTGTTTCACATTATAGCAATGTTAGCACGATGTAGACATTGAAAATGTGGAACGGTTACTCGCATGTAACCAACATGGCGTTGTACAAAATGTAGCCGACATTTTGTTACATTCGTTCAATGTAGCGAAGTTCAGAGCCTGCGCAACTTATAATATTTTGATTACCCACCCAATTTATTCGCTGTATTCTTACGTTCTTTTATAATTTTTCAGGAATTACTGACCAGCCCTTAAAGACGTTTGATTCGCTAGTTGAAGGCTTCGGGAATACAACAGGAAGTACTCAAAGCTTCGCTGAGCAGTTGAGCATTCAAAAATCACCGTCTCGGGAGATAAGCATGGATGCGGTGGGAGAAGACCTTGCAGACACTGGCAGTTGTGCACTGACGTTAGGTGAAGATGAAGATATGGATATTTCTATGGCCGACACCTGAAGTGTTTTATTTCATTTCTGCATTTATCTCATGTCTTGAACTTGTACAAATGATCATAATGTATTTTTCTATACTCAATAAATAGTTTTGCCTGATCAGTTTTGAGGTATTTTGTAGGAATCAAGTGATTATGATTACAGATCAAGAGTTCATGATATTCAGTTGAGAACAATTCAAATTAAATTTAGATCAAAGTGGATTCGTTTGTTTGCCTCTAACGCGGTAAGATTTTTTTACATATGCAAAAAATAATACCGGTAACATCTCTTATCATCCGTTCGTTGTCACTGCATTAAGTACGAGCGTTGAAAAGGAACATAGATCGTTAGCTTTGTGAAATGTGTTGGTCAATGTAGGCCTATGTTTAGCTTGCTTCTACATACACATACTTTGTAGGCTATCTTTGGTCTACTTTCATCTAAGATTAAAATCAGGTCTTGGTTTTTAAACCTAGAATGCGTGGCAAATAAAGCTTAGAAATTCCTCTGGAATTGCAGATTCTGAACAGAATTCAACACTAAACAATTCTAGCCTCGTGCACCAAACAGTTGAGGATAGTAGGCATGTTATCTGAAGGCATCTCGCAATCATTATGATACATTTCCTATGTAGCCTACGTTGTAGAAGGCCTACTAAACTTCGAAAGTGTTCAAAATTTAAGGACAGCTGCTCCAACCTGTTTGAGTTTCGCAGTCCTAACTTAATTGGGATATTGCAATCGCAGCATCATTGACGGCTTTAAGCGGAAGAATCATTGCAATTTCAGCAGAAAAACTCCCGAGATTCTTTTTTCGCTGGCGTACGTCACGAGAGACATTTGCTTGGCGACACCGAGATATAAGTAGGCATAAAAGTATGTGGAGAGTTTTTCTCTTGGAATATAACCGTAGCAGTTAATGTACATGTATTTAAGTTTCATTATTTCATTGCCAATATGCGAAGGAAGCTGAAGTATCATATTTCTACACTTGAGAACAATCTTGGGTTTTCTTAGGTTCCGCAATTGCAATTTAGAATACGGATTATATGCACGTACGATTCACTAAATTTCATATTTTCAAGCATTACTGTTCTACTCTAAGTGACTCGTTTGAAAAGTATCAAAGTGGATACAAGAGAATTCTGTCTGGATTCACCAAATATTGATGCCCTTATTCTGTGAAGTCTCAAATTCCGGCCTGCTTTTGTGCAACTGCAATTCAATGTGGCCCCTCAACATCAACTGCTCCATGGTACCAATTCAACGAATTACTGAACACCTGTTTTGAAGGATCAGAGATACTTGATCACAGTCATCGAGCAAGCAACTGAAATCAATTCACTTTTTCAAAAAAATTGACTACCTTTCTTCAAATGTTGAGATACTCTGGTTGTTAATATCACCCAGATGACCACAAATTATGTATTTCATTATAAAATTCAAGAAAAATTGAAAACATTTATTTCTTCAATAAAAATATATATTCACCTTGTGGTATTTACAACAAACACATACCTCCATGCAAACCGTAATAGTAATAAAATTGTTGGATCAATTATAGCAGACTAAACCAATGATAATCAACAGGTTAAGCTTCCGTTACACTAAATTAGTCCTCATGAGTATAAAAACTCGTTGAATCATGAAACATCGTGTGAAATTATGAAAATCGCCAATATTCCAGATAGACAATGATGACGGAAACAATACAGATTAATCGCTAGTCGGTTCACTGACATTTGGTTGCTTTAATGCTTCCCTATTTTGGAATTTCCCGTGAATCAAAAATACCTATTGGTCATGTATCAGATAAAATTGACCGCATTGATGCATGTAATGTAAAAATGAATGATACAGTGTGATAATGTAACCTCAGATCTCAAACTTCGATGCTGAATTGCATATGAACGGGAAACCACCATTCGGTAACATGAGGTGAGAACAAACACTGCACTGTCATCAATGATATGGTAGTTTTGCTAAAAGGATTGAAAAAAATGCACAAAAATAGTGTATCACCGATACTTCTTCATGTCAAAATCCACTTCACAGAAAGGTATGAGATGATCGAGTTTTTGGATAGTAAAATTCACACGACTGAATATCTGAATAACACTATTGATATCTTCTCGTCTGAAAGATAATGGATTTCAGAGCTTTCACTAACAAATAATCTCAAGTTACCTAACAAAGATGTGAAAATCTGACTTTTGTTGCATAGATTACGTGCGCATTAATCGAAGAAGCTCAAGGACAGTGCTCACCCGCAGCATTAAACGTGTATCCGACCTCTCAATACACTGTTTCCTTCCGATTTCAGTGACGTCATTTTGCTCTACTATGGCACCTTTCTTTCCATAACAAGCGTTGATGAATTTGCTGATCGTCGTAATTTTTACTCGAAGAACCACAACCAGTGAATCATTAAAATAAATTAACCTTGATTATACTCGGAAACACGGAGCCTTTCTTCCATGTGTCCGAATTGTCATTTATCCACTCTCATTCTTGCTAAGTGTTTAGCAAGAATGCGAAGTGTACCTATTTTTTAAGTCTTAGGTTTGAACCAATGTCTCCCGGACGCAGAACGAACACTTTCATAAGGGCACAGCGCTATTTAACTTTCTTCATGCAAGCTTGTGATGAGACAACTTTCGTGCACTCACCAGATTATGGTTAACATCCTCTAGATAGAGAGGTTGCACCTCTCGAGAGGCGGACAAAATCGAACCCTGAACCTTCAGCACCGAAGTGTGGCTTCTAACCAACTAAGCTATCCTGCTGACTGTCATCAACCAAAACTCAAATGCAGTCTATCATTAAGTAGTGACGTTGCTGAATTCGTGAGGAGACAGCTGAGTCCTGCAAAGCAAGGTCAAATGTCTGCTGTTGTTATACTCATTGTAAAATTACAATCCATTGGGAAAGGCAACATTTAGCCTGTGGGTGAACTCTGCCTCTACTACTTTCACAAATCCTCTTCGTGAAGACCAAAAATCTTCAATAGATTACAGTCACCATCTGTTCATTTGAATGAGATAATTTTGATTAAATGATTTTGTAAATTAAAGAGCAGAAGCAAATATTTACAAGTACAAAATAATGAAAAACTCAATTAATAAATTACTGCAGTACCAAACCTTATAATTACTCAATCTGTCGCACATGCTCTTCCTAAGGTCTCATTCATTAAAACTTGCAAGTTCACAGTTTACACCTAAATGAAAGAAGTACATGTATTATGACAAAACTTTCTTTGAAAGATTACGATTTTTGCTTCATCAAAATGATAACTATAAATCTGAAAGATGAAGTCAATCAGATGCGCCGCTGAGATTTGAGTAAAAAATGTTCTAAGTCAAAATGGTCGTCGTAAATTGTGGTTTTAATAGACATGTCCAAGAAAAACCTAAAAATAAAACTTGAGTAACAGGAGCATTCTTAGCATCATTTAAAACCCTAGTTTTGTCAGTTTTTTAGTACGGCAATTAATTGCTTCTTACAGCTTGAAAGTAGATACAGTTGTCGGAGATAATTGATTTTCCGGCTAAAATGTTGACAAAACACGGGTTTTAAATTATGTTGAGAACGTTCCTGCTATTCAAATTATATTTTTAGGTTTTTCTTGGGAAAGTTTTATCAAAACCGAGTTTCAGGACCACTTTAACAAGGAACCGTACGAAGTAATTCTCAAAAACCTTTGGAAAACAGTATAATGCCACTTCACATCAATCTTCGGTCGAACACATCTAATTAATCTCATGCTTAAATGGTTCGCAAGCTTTGTCACAATACTTGGAAAAATAAAGGAAAATGTTGATCAGTCTTTGCACCCCAAATTTCCGTCTGATGATGAATTGATAGCTCAATATTAGTTTCAGCTGCCGAAATCAATCATAACGCTTCTCTCGGACTTTTCTAGTCTTCGATGGATAAACAAGGAAGGAATGGTGCAACTTCTAATGATATCTGCGCAACAGTGACGAAGACTCGACCCCTCGAATGGCACTATCAGGGAGATGAAGCGCACTGCCTAGATTGACTGTCCTTTGGTCAGTGTGGTCGACTGACAGTTCCAGACTCTGACGAAGTTCTACTGATACTTCGATGCCGCTTCCCACCGCTGCAACGATC
Organism: Prostheceraeus crozeri; assembly: GCA_907163375.1. Taxonomy (NCBI): domain Eukaryota; kingdom Metazoa; phylum Platyhelminthes; order Polycladida; family Euryleptidae; genus Prostheceraeus; species Prostheceraeus crozeri. The sequence continues at coordinate 72,931 of CAJQUW010007707.1, forward strand.
TTCCAGATTCAAGACTATGACGTCGATGCCGACTTTGTTATCAGCTCCTCTGGGTAGAATCACGTCCGCATGCTTCTTCGTCTGAAATCAGAATGAATATCTCGATTGGAAACATGGACTAGTCCGGGAGCTAGCGTGAAGTTGTGCAGGGAACGAGGTAGTACATAAAACTTTCACATAGCATAGTACACCTCTAACCTACTGCAAAACTTCGCGTCTGCCGGATCAGATCATTTGCTTTTCAGAAATAGAGAGGATAACACAATCCTATGTATTTCTAGTGGAAAAAATTGTGACATTTAAGGTGTTGACTCCATTTTTTCGAATTTTTGCTCATAAAAGTTACACAAATTGGTATTTTGTTGAACTGGTTATTATAGAAATCATCTACAGATCATGATCTTTCAAATGAGTTATCATTCAGTGACAGAGGATGAAGTAAAGTGTACAAACAGACACTTCTCGTTAAAGTATATCAACAATTTTCCTAAATTTTCTATGTTAAAATTTGCAGTTACACCAACGAAAAGCGTCTGTTTGTACACTTTACTTCATCCTCTGTCACTGAATGATAACTCATTTGAAAGATCATGATTTGTAGATGATTTCTATAATAACCAGTTCAACAAAATACCAATTTGTGTAATTTTTATGAGCAAAAATTCGAAAAAATGGAGTCAACACCTTAAATGTCACAATTTTTTCCACTAGACACTCTCTATTTCTGAAAAGCAAATGATCTGATCCGGCAGACGCGAAGTTTTGCAGTAGGTTAGAGGTGTACTATGCTATGTGAAAGTTTTATGTACTACCTCGTTCCCTGCACAACTTCACGCTAGCTCCCGGACTAACTGTCTTCTGGAATCATGCAATAATGAAAAATGTATAAAATCATCAAATACTGCTTCAAAATTGATGAAAATGGCAAGTGTTTCCGTCTTTGTGCTTTGGGAAGAACAATGGAGAGTCAATCTGATGAGTAATTTTTCGGCGATGCATTTCAACCTATAGGCCTTACATATAAGTCATCTTCAGGCACTGATATATGCAAAACAAGAATTATTTTCAGAAATTTGATCGAATACTGTGGATTCTCATACCTCATACGATGATGAAAATCATCCTACCAGTTATAATTTATGTTGTAAGCCTTGCTGCTGATTGTTGAATGAGATGTTTGACAGCATTACTTTATTTTATCATTTTTTAAACAATATTTCGGAATTATGACTCATTCTCAAGTTATGCAAGGTATCTGATAACTTATATATTGCATAACTTGAGAATGGGAGTTATAACTCCGAAATGTTGTTTAAAAAGTAACAAAATAAAGTAGTTCTATAAAATAACTTATTCAACAATCAGCAGCAAGTCTTATAGCATAAATCATAATCAACTTAAAATTCCATCAAAATGCTGCTTAAGGAAAATTGCATTTTGCATCCTAACAGTCAATTACAATAGAATATAATTCTTACTAATTTGAATACTCAATTGAAATAGTCCTGATGATGACTGATGGCGCTCTCCATTCCGTCGGTTTAGAAATGCAATGCTGTTGTAACCATTGGATTAGCCAGTTCTCATAAGAACTCAGTGCAGCAAAGAAAATATGTAGCCATAGAACATAGAAATTATAAAAAGTGACGGATAGTATTGGGCTACCATATGCCAGTAGCAACTAGCAAGTATGATAGCGTGATCCGACGGGGATTATTGGCAGAAGAACAATTGAGGAAGGTTGTTGTGGCCTCGGACAGTGAGTCTCAAGCCTGATTGGCTGGTTGTAATTTGTGTTGTCGCATTATGTGACTGCTTTATGCGTGCATGCAAAATAATGTTCGAGCGGACTTGCTTAGCTGTGCACCAGAAGTTGTACGGATGTTAACACTGACAGTTGAATGAAGTACCTTCTGAACTGAGTGTTTTGTTTACAGTTGTATTGGGTTTAAAATTTACTAGTAGTAGGAAAATCTAATCTGACATGAAATATTGTAAAAACAAGTATATAAATTGTAACCCAGTACAATCTTCTGTCTCAACTATTGTATGTGCGAGTATTAATCTTTTAATCTCGTGTTTATATCAATAATCCTATGATCCCTGTCATATCAAGCTATCATACTTGTTACTGGTATACGGTAACCCAGCACTATCTGTCATTTTCTATCATTTCTATGTTCTATGTTCCATGCTTTCATATTTTCTATGTCATCCATCCAATTTGTTCAAAATTTAGAAAGTATCTCTGTTACGCAAGCTATTGTTCCGATCACCTGAGAATGGCCTTTAGGGTAGGTTGAAAAGAATCGCCTGAAATTATTCATAAGATCGAATCTCCTCGGCTGCTCTCAAACACAAAAATAATGGCCAACTAAGGTATTTTCACATTAGGAAATGACTGTGTCTTCTTTCCTCGATAACTATACAGGGCATTGAAGTGCATTGAAAACAGGAGCGGGGGTGGACGAATCGTTCGAGAGATATGTCATCAGTTCACCCGACAAACATTTTCCGCAGCATACAATGCTGAGCTGCCAAACACTGCTGATCGGGTCATCTAGAGGGCTTGGAACTGATGAACATCAAATAATAGGGAAGTGGGTAATCTGGAAAAGCGCCTTACACGGTCCTTCATGAATTCCTCTACTTCATGCAACTGACCAAATGACTGCTAGATTCACAAAATCATCACATGTAATGCAAAGGGAAGATTATTATCATTTTATACATAGCAGGTAATGATACTCGCATCACTGCAAAATCACAAGTTCTGGCCTCTAAAGAATTGTCAGCGAGGTATAATATGAAAATGCGTCAGTGATGAGCTGAAAAATCGTCTTTAAGGAATGCGTCAATTATCAAAAGCGCCTGTTTGACAAAACCTATTATTTGACAATGTTAGAGACTTTTTAAAGTGACGATTGACACTGCATACCCCTTTGATTTTATTGCATATCTTATTTCAGCTTTTAGAATGCGCAACAGTCTTGTAAGTTTAGAAACTGCAACATTATATTCTCAAATTAAAAAAGCCACTTTTCATTCGATTGAAATCAATTAATGAAATCTGAAAGTAAAACTTCCTGATTTAAAACTGGATATCTGAAAATTAGTTGTAATCAGAACTACTAATTCCGATGTATGCAATAAATGTGAAAAGGGTGAATAAAATGGAATGGTTAGACTCAAACTCTAATTTTCCTCTACTCAAGCTCATATTTGCCAATTTGACTCGGTTTAACTCATGCAAACTCCACTACTTGTGGGACCACAATATTGAGACACATTCAATCGACTACACCAAAAAAAAAAAAAAAACAATTTCACACTATGTCAGCAGCAATCATCATCTAACTTCGGAAAAATTTCTTTACAAATCTAGTTTTACGAACATCCGTGAGAGATCACCCTTTATGTGTTTCTAGATGAAAAACATTTCATTGTTGATTGTGATGAATGAGTAAAAGCAATTTTCTCTGCAGATCGTTAAGAGTCCCCGAGGAACAACTAATTCCTACTTTTGCCTCATCACCTGTCTGAACGCGATCTCTGCTCTCTAGCCCTCTTTCCTGTTTCACATCAAATCCCTTCACTCTCATCTCTCCGTTTGCATCTTTAAATATGAGGACAGAACTTCAACTGCGCTCGAATTTGTACAAAGCTATAAATAAGTTCTCATTTTGTGGGTGGCCAATATACAAATACAAAGGCTATCTCAACCCTCATTTGAGAATTACTTCGATCCTTGGGTGGGGCACAATGAAGCAATGAATTAATGATAGGGCTCAGATTATGTGCTTCTGCACATTTTCGACACAAAATACATGTTTCAGCATGCACGATGCTACGAAGCAACAATGCTTCAAGTTGTCTACATCTGAACATTTCCACAAGTACGCAAGCAATCGTCATATTTTCCAATTGAATTCACGTGTCTAGAAAGTAAACTCCATTACCTGGATATGATTAATCACATGATGAACTCATAGGGAATAAATTCATTGATTTTTTACGAAGCCTATTTTTCATCCTATCCTAATTTGCGGGTTCCATCTTTCACCCTAACTTAAAGGAAACCGAAGTTTGAAATGATCTGAAAACACTTAAGATATCCTTCAACAATAAACTAACCAGAAATCACATGTTGCACTACAAAACTCAGCGGATTTACTTATTAAAGCAGGTTAAGGAAATTCCCAATGAGAATGAAGACATTCTCATGACGGTGTACTGCTCTTGTGTCTTGTGTTGCAAGAGTTATAGAGTATAATTTACCAATTTCGTTGGATTCACGAGTCAGTGTAACATGTTCTTAGAGTAAATGCGACGTCGTTGACACAGGATAGTGTGTGGGGTACCGTGCAATTGTGGAAAATTTACAGCCTTAGAAATCAGTGATCAGATCAATCCAATCATTCACAGAAATGATAAATTCGAGTCACATCATAATTACGCCAATTGTTCTTCACCGCTCAAAATATTTCATGAGACCTAAGCAATCAACTTCGTTCATTTCTTATTGCGTTAACCTTGATAACTAATCGAATGTTCATTTGAAATATAGTTATTTTTAATTGACATTCAATATTACCCTCAGTACGAAAAATACATGCACAATTTCTTTTCTATTCTATCCTTATATAGGGTTTACAGATACAACAATTGAAAGGTCCCATTTTCAGGCTTGCTGTTGGGATTGGGATTCCAATAGCTATTGGGATTGGGCTTTCAAAAATCCATCCCAATCCCAATAAGCCCTCTCCCAACAAAATATACATGTAATCGTTGACATAAGTCAGTACGTTACAAATGTTTTCAGGTTGTACAGAGCGGTTCACTTTTCTGTGTCTTCAGTCTGACCTTGCCTCTCGTGAATTCGAGCATTGAGAGCTCTTCGTGTGATCTACACAAATTTTAAGCTTTAACCATACTCCATTACTTCAACTTCCCTAGTTGCCAAAAATAGTGCTGCTAAAAAAGCCAGCAGCTATGTAATAGTATGTATAGGCTTATACAATTCGCCTGTACGTTGTCATGCGCTTCTGTAATTAAGCTATACATTGTAAGCTATTCAAGCCTTTAACCGCATGTGCTGCTGTCTACTGCCTGTTGCCTACTGTACGTGTGAGTCCGTGTAGAGAGCTGTTTATTGACACCGCATTTCCGATATAGGCTTAATAAATACCCAGTGTGCTTGTAGTTCATATATACGTGCATATTAGCTATACACGTAGACCCCTATAAGCTCTTGGGTGAAGGCAGTCTCCGTGCAAAATGTAGCCATACAGTACGCCTCTTATACACTATTGTTTAAAATCAATTAAAACCCCTATTACTATAAGGCCTGTCTAGTCCTAGGTCTACGACCGTGGACTTCGTCAATTCAAAAAGTATCACATTTGGCAGGCCTGAGAGGTAAGCCCGATGCAGTTTGGGGTCAAATTGCGTACGTTTTTAGCTATAAAGCAGGCTATTTGGATTTCTATTGGGATCCCAATGGAAATTCTCATTGGGATTGGGCTGGAAATCCATCCCAACGGCAAACCTGCCCATTTTTCATCCTATCCTAATTCGAAACTTCTATATTTAAGCCTGTACTCTCCGAGGGAGGAAGGTGGGACCAGTAAATCTGTAAAGTAGGTTTCCAAAACTTATCACTGTGTGGGTCTATTCTCTTAAAGATTTTGCAGTTGGAGTAATAAGCTAATTCGAACTCACCGGTAAGCAGAAATCTTCAAAAGCTGGTTTCACGAATCTGGTGTATTGGTTGAGGACAACGTTCAAGTCTCTTCCCCTTTCATTCATGTCCCTCAATACTGAAAGTAAATGAAAACAATGCTTGCAGGTCAATGGGGATCGGTGAGAATTGGGGACATGGTCGAAATTAAAACAAGTTCAGAATTAGACTATTATGCCACGATCTGTCGAAGCAGTGGAAGATAGGAACGTGCTCATCTCTGTCGTGAAAGGGAGGGATTCAAGCGAACCTCGTATTCGCATGAAAGAGAGAAATCGATTTCTGCACCTTCTTATGAAAAACTTGGTCATCAACTTCCTCACTTTATGTGGACAAACCTAAATTGCCGAGTGGAAATTTTCGTCTCACCGAAGTTAATTCGAACGTTGAAAGATTCCACAACTGATAATGTATTAAATGCAGCACAAAAATCGGGCCGAAGTCTTTGTCGGGTAAAAGATGCGTCCGCCGCACTCAATGACTTCATCAGAGCACCAGATGCCCTGAGTATATTATACATTATTCTGAAAATCAGCATTTAAGTAATAGGCGACAAAATTGAGTTCCGAGAATTCTGTACTATCCTGATTTTGGGTGTATTCACGTGATGTCAAATGCTACGATGAAACTTCACTGCTACGATAAATTTCATTCCACAGAATTCCTGGAAAACGTATTCAATCGCAAGTTCATAATAGAATATCATTGACGTCATTGCGGACTTCTGAATTACATCAAATTGAATAACAGATGTCCTCTTATGTATTTGCCAACTGAATACAGAGTGCAGATAACTTTTCATGTTGCATTTAGAAATTCGCTGTTGAGCAATGTTTTAAAGTATTTCCTGTAATGATTATAAGAACAAATAATTCATATAATATTTCAAAAGAATGCCAGACCTCCCCCTAAGATCCAGATCTCATGTGCATGAGTCTTGCATACGATCTGTCCCTGTGTATGGCTCAGAAACATGGTCCTTGACACAGAAGTTGTTTGAACTATTGCGAGTATGTGATCGGAGAATGCTGAGATACGAGTAAAATGGAGCGACGGAAGATCAAGTGAGGAAGTGGCAAGAATGTGTGGTCTGAAGGAGCTGGGAGATCGGGTTAGAAGAGGGCGTTTGAGATGGTTCGGTCATGCCAAGAGAGCTGTGGGAAAATGTTTGGGCAGAGTGTTAAGAATGGAAGTCCCAAGGCGTCGAGCCGTCGGAAGACCAAGAATAACATGGCGTCAATGTGTCTCAGATGATCTGAAGAAAAAAGGAATCCCCGAAGAACTCACTGCCAACCGAGATGAATGGAGGAGAAGGACATCGAACCGGTCCCAGGATAGGGATTCAACGGACGGTTCGTTGGAAGCAGGAGAAGATAAGAAGCAAGCCAGACGTCTGAAATTTTGAAAAAGGCATCCATGAGACCGATATAGGGGAGCGTTTACACGTGCAACTTGATTGTTGACACTTTTCGATCCATGAGGAGCCAGAAAGAATGGACAGACAGTGGAAGCAAAGGCAAGACCTCAATAATCGTTCTTCATGAGTCACCAAACAATAGCAATTTTGTGAATGGTGATAAAGAGAAATGTATTGATGTCATCAGCTTATTGTTCTCTCAGTGTCAGTTAAAGTTCCGCTTTGTTCAACTGTCTTTTCAATATGTAATTGTCAACATCTGAAGTGAAACCACTTTACATTTAATTTCTCAAATTCTCGATCGATAAATTCTTGATGTCGGCGATGTGGAACACTGAATGTTGGTCCTCTATAGAAAGCTGGCTTTGCCTCGGAAATATATATATTACCTCGCATGCAAAGCCTTTCAACCGATACTTGTGACAAAGTGCTCATGCTAGCAACTTGTCAAGAAAGCCTCAAAAAAAGACAAAAGGCAATATTGCAGCTCAAGGAAAGTCGATGTCGTGTTGACTTGATCTTCAGGTACAGAATCCCTTGGCCTTCATGTCCAGAGTTCTGCAATGCACCTACCTACGTTAACGCACACTATAACGCGTTGAAAATAGACCATAACGATGGGGAGTTTTCGAATAACGAGGTATCTCTCTTTTGAGTCAGAGTGGGATTTTCGATGAAGCATTAAAAAATCTGACCTACCCACTTTGTCAGTTCGCTTTCCCCCGTCGCCGTGTCTGTTCGAGAAACACATACTAATAATATAAAAAACACATAATAATATTAAAAATCCTAACACTAAAGCTGTAAGATACGGATCTTCTTTAATCCAGCATTATCCATGCTGACTCTCATGCGGTGCGATGCCTTTCTACTTCCAATTTAGCTTTTTAGTTTTCTTCGCTATGTTGTGCTACCGTCCTTGTAATTGAATTGTACAGCACATTTCCGTCATTGTCAAGTTTTGACAATAAAAAACTTATTACCTTTTTAATAGCTAGCAGTACCCACCAGAAGTCATATGCGATTGAAAACATTTTTGATGTGTTTCTAAAATGAAACAAAAAGGAAATCGACATGAGCATGCTACTTGCATCTTGTGCACGCAAGGTGTGGAAAAGACACTTCGAATTGTATATAGTTCTTGATCGTTCCCCAACATACAGCTCATACCATGCCCTCTTCCGGTCTTTCATCTCTCAATTTCACTTCATCAACAGTTGATGAAGGCCCTCAGACGTTTCTTCATCTCGCGTGTATATTTCCTCTCTATTTTGGAAATCTTCTCGGAGCGATCAAATTCAAACAGCAAGTTTCTCAATACATACTCATGTATTTATGAATGATGAACAAGCAAATAACCGAATTATGTGAAAGTCAACACATTTCCTCATCACAACTTCGCCTCACATGTTCACTTAAGATTCTACGTACCTGGGAATGTCAATGCAGGAAAAACTTCTTACATAAAATAAACATATTTCGTCATAAAATGGACGATTTCTTCACTCATCATCACTGTTCTTTCACGATCATTGAAGAAAAACTCTGGATAAATTCGATCACAATGACGTCATCCATACATGTAGTGAGGAAATATTAAAAAATCTGACCTACCCACTTTGTCAGTTCGCTCTCCCCCGTCGCCGTGCCTGTTCGAGAAACACATGCTAACAATATATAAAAAAACAATGAAATATAAAGACACATAATAATAATATTAAAAATCCTAACACTAAAGCTGTAAGATACGGATCTTCTTTTATCCAGCATTATCCATGCTGACTCTCATACGGTGCGATGCCTTTCTGCTTCTAATTTAGCTTTTTATTTTTCTTCGCTATGTTGTGCTACCGTCCTTGTAATTGAATTGTACAGCACATTTCCGTCATTGTCAAGTTTTGACAATAAACAACTTATTGCCTTTTAATGGCTAGCAGTACCCACCAGAACACTGACAGGTAGCTGTGTCAGCGTATCCTCATATGACGGCACATGATCTGTAGATGCTTTCTATGATAATCACATTGAAGAAATACTTCTTAGACTCTGAAACAGCGTCATCGCATTAATAAACCAAATCAAAGACAATGGAAGACGTCTTTGGACCAAATCCGCCATTGTATAAGCGTGTTATACTAAAAGCGATCTTTATTTCACATTCAACATCGCGAACTAAGCTGACCTGTCCCGCGTGTCCGCGGACCGGGGGTTGATAAACACTGGTTTAATCCATATTCTGTCACATGGGGAATCATGCACGAGTTTCTTACTTGGTGTCTTTCATGTCTGGTACTTTTTATGCGCTTATCATTATTATTGTCTACAAAGGAAGCATGGAAATCGTGTATCTGTCACTGCTCAGGAACTCTTCAGTCTTGGTGTTGTATATCTCTTTACTGATACTCACACTCCTCGTTTATTGTCTCTTCTTCCCCAGGTTTGAGGATTGGACATTGGGATTGTGTCGGTTGTTGTTGGGATGGATGCGCCTTCTCCATTGTGTTTGGTCTTGCGTCATTTGAGGGTCCAGATGCAGGAGCTCAAGATCTCTGTTGACATTGTGTCACCATCTGATGTTCACCATTCACCATCTCTGTCCACCTCTGATGTTCGGTCCAGCCACTTCATTATCTAAGATTATCTTTGGCCACTTGCAGTCCGGTATCCCCTGCAGGTGACCAAAACTGCCTTTATCACTTCTTGTATTTGTGATGATCAACGGGTCGACTGACGGGAAGCTGGTGTAAACCGAATCTTTCTAGTACCTCTCTAAACGACATTAAATCAATTGTCCTGTGTGAATAATGTAAAGCTGTAGGCCTATTTGCCCTTCGAACTATTATTGCAGGTCAGTGATGGAACCGGGTAGCGCATCCGTGACCCGCTCGAAATCTTCAATTTCCTTTATTCGATTACTGTTGAATTCAATGAATTCCAATGAAGAATCGCCAAGTTCAGTCCTCTTATCAACTCACCCGACAACAAAGAGATGAGTCTTTCTCTTTAAGACTATTACTAAATCTTATACGAAGTTCAACAGACCGACAACAACTGCTCACAGCACTGTAATGTTGAATTCGTTGAATTGTTTTCTTTAAAAGAGAAATTACTTTTCGATTACCAATTTAACTATGCAACAATTAAGTTGAAATAAAACTTGACTTCATTGCTTTTTGACAAGCATCGCGACCAAAATTATAGAAAACACCTACACTGACGAGTGTGTAGTTTCAAATGAATAAATCAACATCTTCTCGCTTCCTAATTGCAAAGCGAACGGGTTACCTTAGCAAAAGGAAGAGTAGCAACTGTGTATTTTGCATCTCTCGGATTACGCAACTAGCTCTGTGGAGTCCACAAACTCATGGCGTCTCATTCCTATCCGTGTCAACAAATGAAAACCCAACTTTTACGCACTAAAACCTTAATTATCGCAAGTTGAACAATTACCGAGCGATTTACAAGTTTCGATTCAGTACACGGATCGTTCACTACAACATCAATTTAGTTGCAAACTTACTCTACAGCTACAAGTGCAGAAAAGCCCGAAAATGATGAAAAAAACCACGTCATTGACGGGGTCATCGAATGGTTCCCCTTGACCCGGAGATTAGGTTTGACCAAAATGTCCCGGTGAAACAGCTCCCTCATTGCTACTAGTGTAATAAGCGCCTTTAGACACAAACATTTAATTCTAATCAATATTTACTTTCTGTGATCCATGCAGCGTGCTAAGTTATGGAAACAAATAAGGAATGCGAAAGCTTTCAAACACTGACCATCTGGTGACAGATGTGACACCTCTCAAAGCAGACTGACCGAAACGTTGGACCTTCTGTACCGAATTGCAGTCATCCAACCATCTACTACACGCTTTTTCAACACAAAATTAAATCATGATAACTCACCACGTCGAGACAAACGAACATCAGCGTCTGAATCCACAAATAGTTTCATGTGAAAGAGATCTCGAACTTCTTTGTTGTAGAAAACCAAAATTCCCTCCACAAGGACTATGTCGACATTGGCAGGAATTCGTACGGTCGATGAAAGCCTACAAGCACAATTTATGATAATTGAATGATAAATGCATCATACAGAAGTCATAAAAACTCTTTCTTGACATAAATGTTAAATTCCCACTATTGCTAGTACCACAGAATACATATCATGACGATTTTAATAAGCAACATGAGCAGTCAAACTTTCGGTGTTGGGCTTCTCGAACTTTGAAGTTCTACACCCTTAATCCTCTCTACCTCAGGCATTTTCTATTTTTTTACCTATTTTGCGTATGCTCTCTCCGATGGTGGTATTGGTTCTGCTTTCCAAGTTGATCTTGTCACTATAAATAGCAGTTTAACATTCAAACTATCATTTTTTCAATTTCGCATTTTTTGACAGAATTTCATGAAATTAACAGTTGAACCTGTTTAGCATGTGCTCTATCCGATGATGCTATCAGCTTGCTACTTAAATTGCCTTTTGAAATTCAAACCAACTTTTTATTAATTGAAGATTGCAAGTTCTTCTCTAGATCTTGTAATAAATAAGCAAACGTTGGAAAATAGATTTGTATCAATTGTTTCAATAAGATTGTGACTATATGTATCAATTATATCACTAAATTTTTCATAACAGTTTCGAGGTGTAGTAGAGAAGTTTGTATGACTTGCTCAGTTATTGAAATATGAACATATGTATATACAAGTAGTGTGTTTAGAACATTATGTAATATCAATCATTATAAAGAGGTGGAAAGTATCTGATTATTAATAAGCATGAATGTTCAACCGCAATTCCTAAACGGGTGAGGTACTTATGGATTATCCCCACACGTTTTCAAATGTGTCTAAAATCCGCAAAAATTCATCAATCATCACAAAACATCAGGAACGCGTACTTGAGTATAATTTCAACCCATAAACAAAAATGCATGCAAATCTGACGACTACTTCTTGCATTAGAGACGATAACGTGAAGCGCAGGGATTACATGAATATGATTACTGTCTGTAGTAATCTAACATGATTTTTTTCGCAAATATTTCATTTAACAATTCATTGACATGCATAATTTGGAAATGTGTTAATCGAATTCTACCATCTTAGGATACGAGGCAAAGCCATGTCAACGAATATTCGAGTCACCAACATTAGCAAAGAAATTTTAGCACTTTCTTAGACATACATATTTGAGTGGTTCTTCCAGAAGAATTTTTTTCATTTTTTTCAGAAGTTTCTGAAGTTTGTAACTTTTTTCAGAAGTATAATGACTTTTTACAGCTAATGCAAGGAATGTAGAAACATTGGCCTTTCCTTAACATCATCTTGCTGCCCAATATTGACGAAATTTCAAAAATTCAATAAATTTAGGGAGATAAAAATTCTTCTATCTATCAACATCATGACACTGCCAATAAGTAGTGATCCTCAGCAGTAAAAAGCATTTGAGGACATACAAGTAAACTTTTTTTAAGATAACAAACTTTTTTCGACGAAAGTTATGACTCTATTAGATCCCTACTCTATGGTCTCACTGTTGCAAAACATGCGGCAAATTACGTCAGCAATATGAAGATTAATGCGCCAATGCATGTTGCATGGGGGATTTGTAAGGGCTTGAATGAAATTGTCGAAATGAGATGTCAATTCAGGCGGATTCTACAAGTCAACAGTGAGTCAACACCGCTCGCCAAAAATACCACTTCCTTCAGCTCAAATCCGAACTTCATTGCCCAACTTCAAACTATTTACTCCTCTCGTCTCATAATCGAATGATAACTAAGTATTGACGAAAATATCCTTTAAATAGGTGACATTTTTGATAGAATAAGTTGTACGCAATTGAATGATATTAGCAGCTGAGGCAAGGAAAAGGTTTCCCATGGTGATTTTCTAGATGTAACACAAGAAGTTTTCCTCTAATAATACAATGAACAAAATGGAACAGTAGCGATATTCAGAATCAGCAGAATTGACTGTCTGGCAAAATCCGACTCGCTATGAATCACTATCTATGAACGTAAACACTGCAACTTCTAGAATTTCAGATAGATGAAGGTCATATTGTACATTTGTAAAATATAGTATTGTGCACATTTGTACAATTGGATGAAACGAAGGATGCGAGAAAAGATTCATTCCGACTGTCGGCACGGATATGAATTCAATCATCGGGTCAGGACGGTGAAAATGTACATAAGTAAATGAAGCACAGATTGAATTCACTCAGCAAAATACATGTGATTTTTCAATGATTTTCCAAATTCATTGCTACTGAATGAACTTCCTATGCACAAATATTTAATTATGAAATGAAAAGTTGCAGCAAAAGACGGTACTTATGAGTTATCTCCCCCCCTCCCACGTTTTCAAATTTGTCTAAAATCCGTATAAATGAATCAATCATCACAAAACTTCAAGCACGAGTAAGTGAGGTTATTCTCTCTACCCACATGCAAAAACTTATGCAAATCGGACCAGTAATTTTTGAATTAGGAGCGATAACTTGAAGTGCAGCGATGCCTGCAGCTTGATCTGACTTCTTATGACCTCACCGTCGGAGCAGGAAGCACTTGAGGTCAACAAAGTTATTTCCCGACGATTCGTGAAGCGATGATGACCAGGCTACATCCCTTATATTAATATGCTTGGCTTAATAAAAGTGTGGAAGGGTAGTGGTCGTGGGAAGATTTCAAATAACAGTGGATGAGACGAAGCGGGAGAGAGAACAATGCAGACACGATTAATAATAATGCGTCGAACAGACGAAGTCAGATCAAGCTGCAGACTTCACTACACTTCATCACTTCACTACATGTGATCGTCTCTCATGCAAAAAGTACTTGTCTGATCTGCATAAAATTTTGTATGTAGGTAGGAAATATGCCTAAGTACGTTTATCTGAAGTTTGGTGACGATTGATGTATTTTTGCAGATTTTAGACAAATTTGAAAACCTGAGGGGGGGAATAACCCATAAGTACCCAAAAGACTGCAAACTTTGAGAAATTGAGATTGGTTGGAAATTAGACACGTCTTTATTACCGGAAGTATTCAGAGAGACCTATTACTTCCTGCTTGATCCCTCCTCTCGCAGAATTTAACTTCCCTCGAAAACGAGCGACTTTTAGGTTGACAGGACGGAATTCCGCACCCAACACGGAACATTTTTAGCTAAGACTGTCGACTCAAATTCTCCGACTGTTTCATCTCCGATTGTTGTTATCAGAATTGATAAGTCATGTATAACAATATTCTAGCTACCCGTACGAAAATAAATGGGTATGTAACATAGTATGTACTCATATGTGAACTGCATACGTATGTAAATGTATGCATTTTGCATATGAAATCATATGTATGTTTAAGTATGTGAACTGCATACGTATGTAAATGTATGCATTTTGCATATGAAATCATATGTATGTTTAAGTATGTGAACTGCATACGTATGTAAACGTATGCATTTTGCATATGAATTTTGCGTATGTAAATATGTGCACTACATGAGCATGTATAGGATGCATAAGGAACATTCTACCTGTGATTCATGCCTTAGTAATACATGGTTCAATATGCAACCTATGCTTCAGCACTTATTAAAGGACATTGAAGAAAAAATGTTATAGTGATGTAAAATCTACGCTAGATATTTTTAACCAAATGCCAAAACTAATTAGAGTTTTAGTTCGCGAATCCCGGCTGACGATTGCAACTGAAATGGGAGAGGAGGCGATCAAGGTCCAGGAGTTGGACAGGAAAACGATAACCCGAAGGAGATCATGGAGGAGATAAAATAGGTAAGTGTTAAATTTTCAGGTATGATCAGAAGGAGATGGTCACAGCTGAGGAGATCAACCGATAGCTCTGAGTCAATCACAGGTGTGGAAAGTTATACGAACGATGACGAGAAGACTACAGGCGGTGGACGATGACGACTGATACGATAGAATGGAGGATGAAGCTACGACTTCGAGCAATGACGAGACGATGATGAACGATGACAAGTATACGATAGAATGGAGGATGAAGCTACGACTTCGAGCAATGACGAGGCGATGATGAACGATGACAAGTATACGATAGAATGGAGGATGAAGCTACGTGCGTACACGAGAAGAACGAAACGAGCATATGCGATTGCTGCTGACGGACATGAGAGCGTAAACCACCTAGACGCTGAACTTACGCTCCACTTAGAGAGCGCAAACGTTCGTGAACGCTTAAACTTTCTTAAGGTTTCTTTAGAGTATAACAATTCACTTATTTTATCAATGGTTGTTATTATTTATTGCTCTTTCATAATACATATTTGTAATGTATAGCTCTGTGCAGTAATTGTTAGATACAAATCTTATTTTTTATTCGTTATTACTTATTCCTCCGTACATAATTGTTAGAAACAAACCTTATTTTTTATTCGTTGTTAGTTATTCCTCCGTACGTGATTGTTAGATACAAATCTTATTTTTTATTCGTTTAAGTTATTCCTCCGTACATAATTGTTAGAAACAAGTCTCTCGTGTATTAATGTACGTTGATTTGTTAGTAATTCCTCTGCACATGATTTTTAGAAACAAAAATTATTTTTTATTCGGAAGCTCCGTACAAAATTGTTAGAAATACATTTTCTAATTTTTTTATACGTTGCTAGTTTTGGTATATCAATTGATAGTTCTTCAGATTTTTAGTTATACATTATTTTAGGCTTATTAGTTAAACAATAACCCTAATTTAAAATGCAATTTATGGTATCAAGACCAACCTTTAATGCAAAATGCATGTCACCATGAGAAAAAGCAGTCAATTTTGGGAAATTATTTTGTGTAGAAAATGAGCAATCGTAAAATGTTTGTAAAACTGCAAAAACCGTGATTTTTAAATTTAAAACGCTATTTATAGTAACAAGGTCGACAGCAAATGCAAAACTGATACCACCACGAGAAAGAATACACACGATTTGTATACCCTATAATCTTAAGGAATGTCTATTGATAGTTGAGATCTTAGGGGCTAATACTTCACCGACAAGAAAAAGTCTGAGGCAAATACGCTTAACACCTAATTATAACAATATCAACATGCACAAAAAGAACGTGCAACTCTAGATCATATGTATGACAAAAGTATGCGAAATGCATACCTGAACATACCTATGTAACATACCATTTCGCATACGTATGACAAAGGTATGCGAAATGCAAGCAAACATACATATGTCAAAGGTATGCGAAATGCATACAATCGCATAGTATGAAAAGCGTTACGCCAACATAGTATGTGACATACTATGTAACATACCCATTTATTTTCGTACGGGAGATTCATCAATATAGCAATAATACTTATCTGCAAACAGTTTCAATGGCGATGGTTAAAAGACTCCGTCATTAAAGCAGGATTCTGATGACTGATTATTCGCATTATAACCGGAAAACAAGATCCTAGTTCGGTCGCTAGGACGGCTTCATGACTTTTTTAATGGCTATTCTACTGTATAAACCCTCTTGACACTAAAACTAACTGAATTCAGAACACGCACTAGCGCTATCAAATGACAAATAGTAGATCAACAATCGGCCGCCTTGCGTCATCGGCTGTGCGACTCATTGATGCTTTCAAAATCTAGGCATGATTGTTATATTTGGAGGACGGCTATGTGACGGCGTTGATGAAACAATATACCATGATATTAACTATTTTCCGGTAGTTATTTTCAGTGGAATTCCATCAAAAATATCTATGTGTATGGTATTTTCTATTATCAAACAGGGAATACAGCTAAAATATCCTTATGGATATCTATGTGGATGCCCACTTCTAAATATGCCAATAATGTACGTGTATACGTGAACATGAGAACTTGTCACACACCAATGTCTAATTGTTTTTAACGGTACTCGTACCACTATTGATTACGACATTGCAATTGTTGAAATTGAATATGAGAGAGTCTGTTCCACTTCCACACGGTTTTGAAACCTTGGATAGAGTTGTTCCATCGAGAATGGCAGAACAGTTCTCCAGGTAAGTATCTGCGGTTCTTTTGTAACATCTGACCCCTGCCAGACTTCTGTGACCCGTACGTTCCATGATGAGTTGTTCGTCAATGTTGTTCTGATAAAGTCTTGTTGCGCATGTCGCACGAAGGGAATGGTTATTTTTGCTGCTTGACTCTATTCCAGCTTGATCTTGAGCTTGTTCTTGCCTATTGGCTTAGATGTGTACCAACATAAATTGTTTGGTTTTTTTAAAGGTTGCAGATAGAAGCGATTTGAGCTTTGAGGTCGTTTACTGAGGAAAAGCTCCATCAAAGTTACATGGCATCTTGATCTGTTCGATACATTCTCAAAATGTACTACTTCCTTGGTTTTGTGCCTCAAGTTATTCAAACCTCCTGAATTTGTTTTCGAATGTTTTCACGGTAGACTAGACATCGTTTGCCGTCACGAACTTCAAAAGAAAATTGCTCAATAAGATGTACGTGTTCCTCACCGCCTCGAAGAGCAAAATTCAATCCATTCAGGTAAAACAGAGCATATAACAATGACTGTCCATCGGAGGCCCCCATTACATGGTTCCATAATAATTTTTCCTCATTTTCACTTATCACATCAGCCGACTTCGATTTCAAACTGGCACCGTTTTCAGTGGATATTCTCATCGATGAATCAAGACTCACTGTCACCGCTGAAAACTTTTCATCTCGAAAGAAGTCGACTTTTCGTGTAAGCGAAATATGTGATTGTATTCCCGCAACAATCGACACGAGAGATCTGCCTGGGTATCTTTCACCATTTGATTTCCTTACTTCGTGAATGAACTTAGTCATAAGTTGGCATAATGCATCATCGGATAAGTCACATATGTTTGAATTTACATAATCCAGTCGTTCTTTTCTCCAAGATTCAAATATTTTATTTGCCCATTTATTGCGCTTTTTGGTGTTCTTGTTTGTCACTGATTTATTCAATTCATTTAGCTCTTGTTGTGAGTAGTTGGCAAATCTGCTGTAATTCGTGTTGTGGTTTTGCAAATCACTTAGTAGTGGGAACAGATCTTCAATAGTTTCAAATTCATCATATGATATTATATTCGGATCGTGATTGCCGATGAATCCATTAGTGAGGTCTACCAGAGGTTTGACAATGCCCAATTTACCATCCATGTCTGGCAAATGTTTACACCAAAATTGTCAATGCAACCGAAGTAGATCTATATGTACGCGTAATAAGAATTCTATGATGCGTTGATCACAAACAAATTTACAATTCAAATCAAAGGGAGTTATCTAAATAACTCCCATAAAAAATATCATGGAATATCTTATACATAGCCATTGAAATCAATGTTTTCAACAGTAAGCTAATAATAGATCTTTTTTGCTTGGCTGGGAATCCCGTGGATTGTCACTGATGCACGAGCATTATCGATGCGAAATGCGCAGCATGATGAAAACAAAGATTATGACACTAAATGTATACAGAATGGAACTCTATGACCTTGATGCACTAGTTTCGAGACACTGGGAAAGACAGATTGCTAGGATTGTTTCTAAGAGACTTTGATATGTTCATCAGCCATAGTGTTATGCGACAGATCAAACTCATCGGCGAAAACCAGTGAATGATATCGAAATGTTTTTCGACAAGCTTCAATCGGTGCTGTCAAAATTTGTCAATTTTTCAAGATCGGTGGCGACATCAACAAAGAATTTCGGAGAACGTCATCCACGCTTTGTTCGAGGATTTTCACTTCTCCTTCGACTGCTCAGTGTGTTGCGCATGTTTAACTTACTCCCAGTGAGTATTCCTGGACCACTGTTACATATGCTGACCACTCTCGTATGTTTCTACAATTACTACGGCTATTTCAAAATCATACTACGCATCTATCAATTATTTATGCCAAATAAACATTCATGACCAATTCCATGATGGTGACTCAGTGACAGTGTAGTGGATTGGCAAATGGGAACAAATAGCATCAGAATCTTTTTTCGCTCTTTTTGTAAAATCCGAATTCCTTAAAATTGAGCATTTTTGTCTGATTAACAACTGTTTGTTTTTTCGAATCGTTTGAATAAAAAACATTTCTATGACAGCTTCTCACTCCTCTGTCATCAGCGACGTTTTGTGCTTCAAGTCTATAGGGCCTTCTAACCACAGATTAAAAGATCAGTCATGAGAAAGAACTGAGGTGAGTGGAGTTAACATTCTGTCTCCAAGATACTAGACATTCTTGTCCTCCCACCAATGTGACATTCCAAATTGTCAACATGAATGAGAATGAGAGAAACCCAAATTTTGATCACCAAGAAATATAAATTTTAAAAAGATCGAAAATTCATCATAAGTAACCACTAAGCAATGACTAGACTGTGCATATGGGTCTAAGTAACACGAAAAGAGAAATCAACGGCACAAAAAGGTATCTAAGAAAATCAAAACTATGAAACTCAATTTTACAGCTGGATAAGCTAATGTGCTCGAGTTTGATGTCTTCCTCCACGTTTGCTGTTTTCTTGTCCTCTTTTCATGTCTTTCCTGCGAGTCCGCTGTTTTACTGTCTTGTTTTATGTCTTTCCTGCGAGTCTGCTGTTTTCTTGTCCTCTTTTCATGTCTTTCCTGCGAGTCCGCTGTTTTACTGTCTTGTTTTATGTCTTTCCTGCGAGTCTGCTGTTTTCTTGTCCTCTTTTAATGTCATTCCTGCGAGTCTGCTGCTTCATTGTCTTGTTTTATGTCTTTCCTGCGAGTCTGCTGTTTCATTGTCTTGTTTTATGTCTTTCCTGCGAGTCTGTTGTCATTGTCCTTTTCTATGTCATTCTTCCCAGTCGGTTGTTTCATTCTCCGGTTATGGTATTTTGAAGACATTGTAAAGTCCTTCTTACAATATGATGAAAAATGCATTTTTGGATCGGGTTGAGTCTATTGTTTAGCGTTTTTCATCTTCTACTTCCTCGTGAGGGATGAGCGATTTCTTCAATGCACAACCTTATTGTCATCTGCTTATTCACAGAAGCAAAGTAACAAAGAATAAGCAGCATTAATGCAATAATGTCTGGATTCATGTTCATTGATGTATAATGGAGACCTATTCATATAACCATAGTAACAGGAGCAGAGCAAAGTACCTCATGATCAGATGTCTCGCATTTTGAAACTTAATCAGACTTTAACTAAGTATTGCAGTCTGAGTAGGAGAAATGAGTTATGAAGTGACTAGCCAAGCGAGTGACATCTCGATATTCTCATGCGATGATAAAAATTCATCCCAGTTGTCATTTATAATGGAATATAATGCTTCCTAATTTGAATAATTAATTGAAGTAGTGCTGATGAGGACATAGCGTTAATATTGTGAAATGTGAATGTCAGTCATGAAATTGTGAATACTGCTCACGTCATCGGCTAAAGAATCATCTCGTCGACAACGTTCATCCTGCATTACTTATGGCATGAAATTTCATTTACGCCGTAGGCATCATTTTAAATCATCTCGCACATTCCTGAGAAATAATACCTCTATACGTCTATGAAGATAGGCCATCTAATTGTGAAATAAATACAGTAAAACCCGCTCGTAACATGCTTCAAGGGACCTTGATAATTGGTACGTTATATCCTAAGTCCGCTACAACCGAGGTACGTACGTAAGAAGTAGTGCAATAACTTTCATTAGACATGTACATTCTACAGTGATATGACAAAACCACTTAAGTCCAAAAACGTAAATTTTCAGGAGAGAGAAAAACGCGTTTGGTGTTATAACTCGAAGAATATCAATATATATAAACTACTTTTTTTACGAAATGACACTATATACCTATAAAAGTTTCTGTGAAGTGTTCATATATTCAAATATGTCGATCGGTCAGCGCTACAACCACTAAGTGGTTTTGTCAAATTATTGACCCATGTATGTCGACAAGAAAAATACGACAAAACCACTTAACTCCATTTACCCGTTAGTTCTCATTCAAATTGTTATGAGTTGCATAAAGATGAATATTGGTCAAAGTCTGGGCTAATAGTTTGTTTATATGTGGCATAGAATTCCCAAGTATCCCAGATATGACAAAACCACTTAAGTCCAAAAAGCCCAATTTCTCAAGTGTGTTCACACTTCCAGATACGTGAAACATTCCAATTATACGAAACAAGCCTAAATGATGATTACCTCAAGTATGAAATTCAATCTCCTATATGACATGCATATTGTGTAGGCCTATAATAGGACAGAAGACCGCAATATGACAAAACCACTTAAGTACACACTAAATAGAAAATTAGCTATATTTAGCTAGTACATGAGCTAGATTTGATTTTAAAACAACTGTTTTATCAAAAAGGCTATCATGCATTCAGCAAAGGTCAATAATTGGTAAGCAAGTCAGACGAGGACGACGACTGTGGCATTTGTAGCCAATAATCACGCCTATGATCCGGCATCAAAGGCACCAAGGACTTGATGATTTTCTCATGCTTCGAAGAGTTAACTCCGCGCGCCTGCCTTCGGTTCTGAAAAGTATGCCCCAGTTGAATATTGTTCTTCAGAAGACCGCTGAATGATTTGTAGTACTCACCATATCGTTGTTGCAGGTATATAGTCGATTCACCTCTAACAAACTTCGCTGAAACCACGTCCTTTAGGTATGGCCGCTCCTCGCCCATCTTTCGTAACTGGTGTTGAGAGATTTCCTCTTCGAATGTGTAGAAATTAGTTGGCACCATGGATACAACTGAACAGCGATTTGTCTCCACACACTTCTCGAAGTCGGTCTGATCATAAACATAGTCCTGTTTCCTGAGATTCCTCCCAGCCGAGGCGTGTTCCACATCCGCCGCCATGAAACTGTGACCCTTGACGAAGTATTTGATGATGATTTGATTGCACGCGATGCCTGAGTTGTGCACCAAGTTGAGCAAAACAGAATACAACTTCCAATTCTTATTTTGTGCTGCGCAGTTGTCAGCCCAAATGAGGATTGTAACTGCATCGCGGTTCGACATGATGAAATTTACGAATGTACTGACAACATCATCAGCTGATCGCCCAGCAACAACTCATTCCATGTGAAATTGATTCCTTTTGACGAAGAACTGAGCAATGGACTGAAGGTTTGATTGAAGGAGACTATCCTAGGTGTGAAGAAAGCGATCTTAAAAGGCATCTTGGGGATAAGGAACACCTTCATCATATACGTTGCTACGGAGACCTGGCCGGGAACACGATTTTCCGAGTCGGCTCTGTACTCCATGCGAGCAGCGCGGTAGCGCTCCTCGTGCTCTCGACGCTTCATGCATCGATCGCAGTCAACTTCGTACTCTCTGTGCTCATGATCTAGAAATGAGCAAGTTTCACAACATTCATTGCTCAACTTCGTAAATGAAATGTTCGCATCGTGAATTGCTTTTTGGTAACTGGAATAACTTATGCTACTGATCTTTTCACAGAATTCCTTATGCATGCATTGAATAGTCAGATCCACTGGCAGATATCTGCGATTGGGTGCGTCTTCTCGCCGATAATGGCTAACTTGAGGATTAAAAGATTCTATGTGTTCAACAACAGAAGCTTTAAGATCATCAGAAAAAGAATGTTTTGGTGTACGACGACCACGCTTGTCCATCTCGTTGGAGAAAGTGCCGAGGGGAACTTCTTCAAATGCGCTTTTATACAGCCAGTTGTTGGTGGCCTTGAAGCCAAGGGTATGCAAAAACATAGTGCGACACACAGGCTCTCTCTCCGATTCCCCGGCACCATGGACTTCCTTCAGTAGATGTTGTTTGAATGTGACACATCGAGATTTGACTGATTCGGCACGACAGCGTGATCTCACAGGCAAAACCCTATCAACCATTCCTTGAACGAATGAAGCCCGCTCCGTATATCCCATGGCCCAATAATTCACACGTATAGCATCACGTTCTTCATCAGAAAACTTTTGATGGCACTGCATGCGACATTGGCAAGGTGCGAGCAATGGATGTTTTAACAAGGCTGACCTGGTCCATGGCGACTGAGCAGATGCGACGGCCTCCAGCGACGACTGGCCTAGTCCGACGGCCTCCAGCGACGACTGGCCTGCCACTCGCAAGTGAATGGATAGGATAGCATCTGTTATAGAAGTTCAGATTTGTATGGACTTAAGTGGTTTTGTCATATTATTCAGTGGACTTAAGGGGTAGTAAAAATTTGTGCTTCAAATTTTACCACTTTTTTAATCGAAATAGCATTCATGGGTGCATTCAATTAATGCGTTGGATGTCTCCGAACATGTTTCCGACCAAAACTCATTTTCGAAAAATTTGGACTTAAGTGGTTTTGTCATATCACTGTAGCATTATGTTTATACTTGCATTTCATGTGAGAGAAATTCGGTAACCCATATCGATATGTACATACTGTCGATGTGCTACGCTACGACACTCTCAGACATCAGTACTTCAGTTAAAACACAGTGTGTCCAAACATAATCACGTATGTATTGCATACATCCCTACATTTATTCGATCATGCATTTTACGTGCGTACGAAGTAGTCACTGATTCTCTTTTGTACTACAATGGAATCATTGCGACTGATTAAGGAAGAGAGACAGCCAAGCCTGCGGATCGTGTCATCGCTGTTTGGTAGTCTTTCAAAACAGGATTGAAGAACCTGAGCGCTTCTTTGGCTTGAGTGGATGAAACACTGCATGCAGTTGCCTCTTGATCGCCTGAAACTGTGTCATCGTCGTCACCATATTCAGTCTGTTGACTTACTTGCGCCACAGTGGATTAAGATGCAGCTAACTTCAGCGCGTGTTTTTTACGAATTGTGCGCGCATGTCTTGGCGGCATCCAATGAGAGAGACGTGAGTTCGCGATAGCGCTACCGTCGAAAAGTACGTTGTAAATGATACGAAGATGTCCCTGCAGACATATGGATTAGGTCTGTTATAACCGGGAAGGATGTTGTACCCGAGGTTTGTTACACAGTAAAGATTGGAAATTTCGTCGGTACCTTGAGGAAGGGTGCGTTGTAAGTGAGTGTAGGTTATAAGCAAGTCCGTTAAAAGTGGGTTTTACTGTAATTCACAAAAACACTGTCAAACGTAGGAGACAATGCGAAACCGATCTGAATTTTGAGTCGGGAAGATATTACGAAACTTTGGGCTGAGTAAATTTCGATACAATGTTGGGAAATTCTAGTGTATCTCGCTGAATTTTGTTAATATCATATTTGAAAAACGTGTGCATGCACTGCACAGCATACTATATACACGAACTAATAATGAGAAAGACGATGCTCATAGGCGTGGTTTGTTTACAGATTGGAATGTTAGCATATTGAAAAATGAAATAACAAAAATCACATATAGCAGCAAACTCTGTTGATTCTCCCCGAATATTAAATTTCTGACCAAACAAGACATTTTCAATCCAAAACTTAATGTGAAACATTTTTAGTTTGAATTCTTTCTCTTACCTGGAAGATGCCCTGACTGGTCATTGTATACTAGTTTTTGATTTGGAAAGAGCCAGGTTTTTAGAGATATTAATTACTATTTTTCTTTTCAAAATGTACAAAAATGTACCTGAAGATGATTGTTCGATGGTAATCGAAAAAATGTGCACATTTTGAAAAGAAAAGTAATAATTAATATCTCTAAAAACCTGACTCTTTCCAACTCAAAAACTAGTGTTTCTCTTGCATTCCTTAACATGCATTTCACGACCTCTAGTGCACTTATCCCCTCGCATTGTAACAATGGAACGATGTATATAACATGACGTTATGAAAGCGGGAACTTAACTTCTCTTCAATATGTGGAACTCTACACCTTTACTCGGCTAACCGAGATCGTATATGTAGACGAAGTGTACTTTCTAGTCACGTTTGATGTTACGTAATAAGCAGACATTTTACATAACAATCAATTGCTAGTGAAATCATGTAAACCGTAATTATCATTCACTCTACCACATTTATTCGACTGGCTAGTAAAGTGTGTCAAGTTGGTTACTCTGTGTTGTCTAAAACGTTGAGAAATATTTCCACTTCTCGGCACTCGTACATGTTACATGAAAAGAGACAGACTTGAGTCTCAGGTCAAGTATCGGACTTCATAACCTGAAAGAAGAATGCATGCAATTGCTGTGTGAAACACGAAATGCTAGTATAGTGCAGATATGTACGAAATGCGAATTTGCCGATCAGCGTTGCCAGACCCAAATTTCATTTTTTACGCAGCCAGAAAAAAATTGCACACTACAAAAAGTACACATTATTTCCGACATCGTTGACACTATCTCTTTTTCTGCTTCCGAATTTACATCAATTTTAAAAACGCTCTATTTGACAGTTCATGTTTGCATCACTTTCATCGCCTTTATTTATTTTTCAGTATATTTAATCTATCTACTTTAATCAAATTATTTTTAAGTTAGCAAATTTTTGAAGCTTTACTCTGAGAACGCTTTTTATTCATTATTTAGTGCAAGAAATATATTCTGAAAAATAGAACTAAATTGCAGACTGAATACTTTCTTTGAAAACGATATATACCTGTTGGAAAAATGTGAAACGTCCATATCGTAAAATTTTGCATTTTAACTTGAACAATATACACAATACAAAACAGGGTCAGATTGAACTGATAGATTTGCAAAGAATTTTATCTCATTGGTCAATAAAGATCTGAAAACTTTCATATATTGGTCCTGCAAATTATAAACACAATTACTTGACGAAAAAGTATGAATGATTTATAATGAAGGGACTACAACAATAAACAGTGTAAAATACGCGATTAGATTATAAAACTAGGTAAATCTCATAGAAAGGCGCATCTACTAAAAACTATCATCCAGTTTCGCTGACTTTGTAAAAAATGGCTTTCAAAAGTCAAATGTTTGAATAACACAAACAGATCGAATGCTTTAGGGAGCCATTTTTAAGCAACTGTTGAGTAACTATTTGATAACTGTTGAGCACTAAGATGGATTTTTGAACATTGAACACATAGTGAATTTTCAATTGTTGTTTTTCACATGTTGAACATAACGCTTTTGTCTATCACAAATACTTTGGATCTTATTTGATGCATCGATAGCTTCCATTGTTGTAAGTTATTTTTAAGTTAAAGCGTGGAAAACGAATTGCACTGAAGACATAAAGCCTATTTGAAAAGTGAGGTCATTAAATCAAAGGTTGAACTAAATATTCAATTGACTCATTTCACTAAAATTCCTTAGAAATGTTACTTGCTAATCGTCTATCGATTGTTGTTCCCGGTTTGAGAAAGCAAATTAATAAATATAATAAATATAATAAAATTATTATTTATAAAATATAATAAATTAATTAAATTAATCCTATGCCGGTATTTATTTCATATTATTGTTCAAGAGCCAAGTTGATAAGCCACCATATGAAAATGATTAAGTGAGGAAGATACTTCTAATTTCAGGCATAGTAAATATCGGCCCATACTGGATATTTCAGGCCCGGACAGGATACTTACAGAATTTTTCAGGCCCGTGTCGGCCCGCACAAGGCCCGCTTCCAGCTCTACTGACCACTGGATAAAATACTTTCGAAGTCATATGCATCCGATTTTCACATGTACTCTGCACTGACAGTGTGTCCTGGAAATACCTTAAGCTACCTCAAATCTTCTCAGGTGCGCTGCCAACGTTCACACAGAGATGCGAGAAAGTTTCTTCAAGTTTGAACCAATCACTGAACACATGCAGTGCCGCCGATTGGTGATATCTTAAACAGTTCAAAAAATATTATTTAAAACTTACTTTGGCTTCGTGAGATCTAAAATTAGAGACATACGAAATAATAAGCAAGATATTAATGAACAGTGAATTTACCTGTCAAATTTTGACACCTACTAATCGACATGAATCAATCACAGCAAAGCATCCGGTGTTCATGTTATAATTCTGATGAGTTGTTCCAGTAGCTGACATGAAACTCCTAATTAGCAACCGTCTGGGGTCACATTACGGGAAGATTGGAAAGTGCCACATAATGATGGCATACACGTTTTCTTCAGGCGCAAAAAATCATCTTCAGCAAAGAAAAACAAAGCACATGCCATCACTATATAATTGGTTCTTCCCAATCTTACCTCAATATCACACATTGCCAAAACACATACCAATTTTTAAAATTTCGGGGACAGTCATTTAGTCCGGCAGCCAGAACGAGTTTCTACAGGGAACGAGGCCGAAAATGATGCTTTCACAGAATGATGTGCACCATGTGCCTAGTACGAATCTGCGAGTCTGCCGAGTTCCAGTGAGTTCCTCTTCTTGTCAGACAAGATCAAAGAAAAACAGATGTAAATACAATGGGACGCAGATTGCAGGTTTCAGTTGAACTGAAATTTTGTATGTTTTCTCTGATTAAGCGAAAAGTACTAAGCCCCGAGTCATAATGTTTAGCATGGAATGTCTTCAGGTCATTTCCTTTCATGTTCATGCACCTCTGTCTATAAAGCTTAACACATCTAGATTTGGCGAGTCTTTTAATGTCGGCAAACACAAACATTTTGAGCAACCTTATCCACATTCTCACATACATTGCCGATCAGAAACATAAAAGCAACACATGTACATCATGGGAAATGACCTGAATACATTTCGTGTCAAATATTATGACTCTGGGCTTAGTACTTTTCGTTTAATCAGAGAAAACATAGAAAATTTCATCTTAGCCAAAACCTTCAATCTGCGTCCCATTGGATTTACGTATGTTTTTCTTTGATCTTGTCTGACAAGAAGAGGAACTCACTAGAACTCGGCAGACTCGCAGATTCGTAGTAGGCACATGGTGTACATCATTCTGTGAAAGCATCATTTTCGGCTTCGTTCCCTGCAGAAACCCGTTCTGGCTGCCGGACCGCTATCGGAAATCATCCGTGTCTACATCTGATAAGCTTGACGTTCAAGCAAATCATGGCATTCTACTATAATATTGAGTATTCATTCTCTATCACCAATTCAGGAAGTAGACCAATTAACCGTCACATGCACAAAGCATAAAAGCGCAAGGACAGCACAACTACTACATAGAATATCATCAGCATCCGCAAGCACAGTTGCAAACCACAAACCATACCAGAAATAATAAAATATAGCGCGAAGTTCCTCAGATGAGTTTGACTTTTCGCCATGCTCATTTCAAAATGACTGCTTCCATAGAAAAATGAAAACGATGAGAAGCCTAGTTTTCCTCACCGGTCAACGCTAATAAGAACTCAATTGATGAACTACGTTCCAATAATTTGATGTTTAATTTGACTAAATGAGAAAGAGATGAGAAGAGTTTCCTTAGATATTCAAAGAAGGAATTGCGATTCGGATTTCGCATGTATATAGTTTTTGTGACGAAGGTATTCACGCTCTGCCGGCACGGGTTTCCGCAAGGAAAGAGGCCGAAAATGAGAAGACAGAGTGACGAACACCCTATGACTGCCTATTGCGAATCTGAGCGTCTGTCGAGTTCTACCTGGTTCTTCTCTTCATGATCAAGGAAAAACACATGCAACTCGAGTGGGAAACTGACGTGAGATTTTTCGCAAAATTACAATTGTCTGTGAATTCTCTGGTTAAGTGAGAATGTATTAAGTCTAGAGTGATAATTTTGGCATGGAATGTCATCACGTAATGTTTATGCGTTAATATCATGCTTCGAATCGGTGATGGATGCGAAAATACGATTCAAAATATTTAAATTTAGCCTAAACTTTACATCAAAACTTCTTTGAAATTTGAAATTAAATTTCTTCAAAGCTTAATATTCTTCTTTATTTTGAAATTGCTTGCTAAATCCGAGATGTGTTCAATTCCACAGATACAGATCTGTATGAATTGAAGACATTCCATTGGTTGAAGACATTGGTATGATAGACTGCTATAATCAATATAAATTCGTGTGAAAGGTAATTTTAATGTACTGAAACTATTTCTACAGCAAACGGATGTGTCTGAATGCAAAGATGCAGAATTGAAAGCGGGAGGGGCAAATCTAAACCGGTCTTCAAATTCGGAGGCTGTGGTCGGGCAGGCGGCCAAGTCTAACCTGGCCACTCTGCTTCACTGAATTGAAAGGGATAGTGAAGTGCACAGAACTGTAATCATATGCATCGATCTAATGGCCCGATAAATATCCTGGAAAATCTATCTTCGTCTGATGTTCTCACCCGGAGATTCAGGACGTTTGAACTTGAAATCAACACAAAAACCTGTCCAACAGAGTTATTCTCTGCACAGTCCCACAACCTTTTCATTGAAAGATATCCCAGTTTTAGTATGATTTAGTACATCGAGAGAGACATCTATGTAAGAAGTCCATTCGAGCGACAGCTTGTAGTAATGAACGTTTGATGGATGACATGGTCAACATTTCGGTATAAAAATCAGTCTAATAAAAGAATAAACGATATTTTCAGGTTTCCAAGATGAGTACGAACCCTGTGCATGAGTCTTTTGTTATCTTCACATAAGTCGGTGTTTCCTCGTTGCATCTGAAAGTACGCAAAAGGCCTCGTGCTACAAACGACGATGGTCAATCTTAAGATTTTAGATGAAAAATGATTGAATGCCAAAGGACATGAATTAGAACTGCATCCGTTTATTGTGACTAGTCTTCATTTTGCATTCTTCAAGACTGAATTGTGTATATAATCATCAGCGAATATCCGAAATCTCAGCCAAGAATTAGGGGGTAAAAACTTAGATTCAACAAAAATAATATTGGCTGACAGTGAATTTAACTAGAAGCTAGCGCGAAGGACGTTTGTACTTAAATTTCGATCATACTCGAAGCAACACGAGAATCATGACCATTGGTCAAAGTAGGACAAATGCTTTTACACATTTTTAGTGAGCATCGATTTTTAGTCAACATGGTCCAATCGGCTTTTTGTTTGTCTAATTTCTAAAATATTTTGCAACAAAGACTCACGTAACATTCAATGTCACACGGTGTTGGTTGTCTCTTACATGACATGAATTTCTTAGAACACATATATCGATCTCTGATTTCAGTTTTGCGAAAAGAGCAATTTGAATAATGCGAAAACATATTTCAAGCCTCTAGTGACAAAAATCCCACTTAAGAACGTATAGATATGATATATTTCAGAGACTTCCGGAGACTTTGCAGTCACCAGGTACACGCTACTTTTCCGAGCTGCTTCCTTGTCGGAAGTCCATGTGTAGCAAGTTCTCTTTGCCTACTGGATAATCCCTGCTACATAGCAGGGCTGCAAAAGACGTCCGATTTTCATCACCTCTGCTTAAGGAAGCGCTTCCGACACGGTCAATATACCATTTGGGTTCCAACCTAATACAATCAAAAAAGTTCCTTATTATCAAGTGCATGCACTCTTTTGTTGTAGTGTGATTATGTTTCAAACAGTAGTGGAGACTAAAGATTACCTTCATCTGCCCACCGTTATGAACGCTTCCGGCCACTTGTGATGCACAGATCGCTACATCATTGAAGAGTCTCAAAGCAATTTTTGAAATTATTTGAAAATCTATTTAAAAACGTACAATTCAATAAAGTCATTTCAATTATAACTATATATTTCAATTACAGCTCATTAATTGCGACTATTTGTGTTCCAATTCATCGGCCTATTAGTGGACGCTTGGAGTATTTTGCTATTTTTTCTCAAGCTTCGTGCCTGATTAGAAGACAAGATTTCAATTCTTTAGAAAACCTTAATTCTGCATGTGCACTGTGTGCTGAACTACTAATCGGAATTCAAACGACTTCTTTTATCATTTCAATGATTGAAAACAATTGAATTCTTCCAAAGACTCAATCTTCATAAATATCATAAATGCCGGTATAGAACTTTTTTCGCAAATCAGTCTATGATCTACTTTTCGCCGCGCCTAAGGAAAGCTCACAGTGGGAAACGGGCCTACTTTTTCGACCGAGGACGGTTATCTAAGTCTCGGAATTTTGCAATGAGTAGGATTTCATTTTTCAGCTATTAAACTCGGGCCTCCCGAGGCCTTTTATCTGAAGTCAGTAACCATTTGAATATATATATATATATATATATATATATATATATATATATATATATATATATATATATATATATATATATTCGCGAATTGTGCACATCTCGCCTCAGATTGGTTGAGACCATAGTGACCACCGCCGTTCTACTTTAACGCATTGCGCTATTTTTTACTTAACTGCGCTAATTGCGCTGCCTTTTTTGCCTTTTCCGGGGTTTCTGGACTATTTTTTAGACAGCAACGATTTTTTTCTTTATTAAAACATTTCTAGATGTTAATCAAAAGAATACAAATTTTTTTTTTCACAAGTCGTTATTTCTTAGTATAATTTACTGATCTATGTATAGAATGGAGTAGACAGGCTTCTATCTTCAGGTTTCTGGATCTGAACAAAATCCAAAGTATTAAAAGCGCTGTGTTATCTAATTCTAAGATGAATAGCCTATTTGACGGCATCTCCTATTTAACTTAAACATTCTGTACATGTCAAGATAAATCATCATCGCAACATAGCTATAATGCATGATGGGCAAGTATTATGGTCACATTGGAAGCGAGATGTAGAGCAACATTATTGTACCGAGCGCAGCGGACAATTTGTATAGACTATCATGCAAAAAGGAAGCTAATGCTTTTTGTGAATGAATCGATAAGTACTTCACAGTTTCCACTTTCACGAAGTATCATTATACAGCATTATTTTCGTTCAGAACAATCTAACTAAATGTTAAATTTCCGTTTCTCTCGGGAATTTACATGTGGTTCAGCTTAAGGAGATTCGAAAAATTCAGCAATTCTATTTACAATCTCTGCCAAGTCCTTCGGTTGATGTCTCAAAATTATTTATTCTCTGTCTTTTGTTGGTGATCATCTGTCAGTTAGGAAAAGATGTAGGACGTTGGCTGCGGCCTTTCATGCATCTTGATGACACCTGAGATATTTAAATCACTGCCGATAGACCGGTATTAGACGCATTAGATAGTACTGGCCACACCGGTGTGTCTACTGGTTCAGTAAAAAACTGAGCGTCTCTAATTTCCTTTATCCTCTAAAAAATTCTGTGCTTCGATACTAAGTCACATTCTACTGGAGGGGTACATGTTATGGGGAAGCTTCTGAAAATCAAAATATGCTAAAAATTTCTACTGAAGAATAATACTACTGACTACACAATGTCAGTTGCGCACATGGACCTATGAATTCGTTGTCATTCAGCACAAACTGATTGATTACTGATCCGGTTGGCACCGCATGTGCAGAATACGAGTAGACTAATTCAACTCAAATTGGCTCCAGAGGTCATCTCTTGGCTTTGTCATCCGAGCGTTTGTAGGCTAGGATACCATCGCAAGCCTTTGTAGTAGGACAAAACGAATAGGCAGCATGCATATTAAGGGTGGAAAAGCGAGAGGTGGGAAATGAATTGTGTTTTAAGTTTTTGTAGTTCGTTAAAACACCGCTCCTATACAAATTACACGTACATCGTGTTGACAGTCAACAGTAGTGTGTACCAAAGGTTCATGTTCATTTCCATTGCATCCATGATGAGAACTGGACGAAAAATCTCGTGGAAATTATAATGAAGAAATAATTTCTGGCTTTTTTACTTTTAGCCAAAAGGACATTTTTTCAAACAAATTAAACCGCTAACTGTGCAAATTTTGTGCTCATGCTTTTATTGTAATTTAGTGATGTAATTTACTGTTATTGACATATTCCTAAAACTAGCATGATGCGGAGGTGACTATATATTGTGAGTGTGAAAAAGATGTCAAAAAAAGAAATGGCTTACATAGCAAGCCGATACAATGTATTCATGTAGTTGCATCGATCAGTCTTGTGAAGGTTATAAACGCAAGGTACAACACGTGTACGTGCAATCACACGTAGGTAAATCAACACATGGCTGCCTACTCGGCCTTCGTTTTAATCTCTATGCTAATAAACATCTTATATAAATTTAGAGCTACATCGATCTAAATTTTAGTTTATTGTGCCTCTAGTTAACTCAATACTTCTTCAAGTTGAAGATTACATAAATATAACATTTTTAATCAACCGTTGATATGATCAAAGCTTCAATCAGGCAAGCTAACAACACGACATGCATAACATTTTCAAATTACATTGATAAATCACATATAAGCCAGAGGTGTAATTAAAAATTTAATTGCCACAGGCTATGCGACATATCATTCTTACTGAGTACATAAAATTATTAATCTCTTACGATTTAAAGCAGTTGCCTGTCCGATCAGGCTGTTACAGCATGGTCAGCGGCTCGATCTGGAATATTTCGGACCTGTTGCATCTCCGCATTGACACACGTCGGTTGTATCGTTCATCAGGGGTTGTTTCATGCTAAGTGATTAATTAATCTTCTATCGAGCAGAAGACTTTATGTTGCAAGGATATATTACAACATGTTGCCGACCTAATGTGATACAATTGAGTACTGCGCCTACAATGGAAATGTAAATGCAGCCTTTATTATACAGGAATATGAACCATGCGCGAATTAGGCTGTAGTGCGTTTTTCACAGATACTCTCAATCATGTTTCATTTTAGTACCGCACAAACCTGGAAGAGGTCCGACATGTTAGTAATGCCGGCTGCCGAAATGTCTTTTTAACTCTGATTCGGGGGGGGGGGCAAGTGATGTATAATCAATTATCGAATCATGCTTAAGTTACTTACTCCTTGTATCAATTACCTGGTGTAGACGCTATTTGACAAATGCAATCACAATCAAATTGATGAGAGATCGTACGACGCATCTCCGCAGCTTCTTGATTTATTTGAACTAAAAATTATTAAATGTAATCCTTTTTGACAGATTTAAGGCAATATTAGGCAAAAGCGGACGACGCCGGCCGTGAAATGCAGGCCAGTTCCAATTCTAGCACATGTACTTGTTGACAAGGACATGTTCTATAGACAGTTATAATTTTGGTTGTCTAGCTACTGTCTGTAGACTGTTGTTATAGAAGCAATTCATAAAACAGGAAAATACGAAATTTTCGGCGTTCTGCTACAAAGCGTGATTGCTGAAAGTTGATCTAGTCATTGCCCAATTCATGCTGTGATCATCTGCAACAGAGAGACTGTGCCATGATGATCACCGTTTATGTGAATAAATGGAAGTAGACCTGCTTTCCATTCAATCGTTGTTCTTTTCATCTAGTTTCTTGACTTTCGAGTTCTTCTGCTTTGCATGAAGCTTTCGCTATCATCCTCAAATGCAGTAATTGCAATGTTGATTATTGAAATAAAGATGTGTATTGGCTTCAAAATGAGACCTTATTTGCAAATTTTTGTTGAATGATGAGAAAGTTATGCTACTCTAAAATTTAGTCACGATTTTTATGCCGCACCCTGTATCACTGTTTCGTTTTACCTTAACACCAAAAATTGAAGAAATTTTGTTGCTGCGCTATTTTTGTAGGGCCTGCGCTACTTTTTTCAAAATTTGCGGTGGTCACTATGGCTGAGACGTGTCATTCGCTTTGCAGTTGACGAACTGTTGCTCTAATTTTGTGGTAGAGAGCTCATCTCTCACTAGTGCAACTAACGTGCCAAGTAGACAGTAGTCACCCCAACCTTACGACATAATAACAAGAGTGGATTCCGTCATTTCATGCCACTGTTGGTTAGAAAATGAATCAATTGGTTGACAATTCTTCCGCGTCACTACTATTTCAATGATGATGATTATCGACGTGATTTCGATCGGAATTCAGTACTTAAGTGAAGCATTTTTACTGTATAATTTTCTCACTATCTCTATCAAGCAACGCTTTAAGTAGCCTACTGGAACATAATCAAAAGAAACTGATCACAGTACTACGTAGGGACTTGACTACATGTGGCATCACAATGATTTTGCATGGAGCATTCAGGATCAGTCTTAGCTTACTCATTATTTCGTGGACTTTAGTATCATCAAGTTACTTTTAACAAGTCACTACTTTCAGTGTGTTGAAAAGGCCGATTTCAGGTGAATTCGAAAAACAATCGCCAGGTGAATCAGCTATCTTCCACCGATTCATCGGTAATCGCCCAATTATCAAAATCAATAGTATCATACATTACTACTTAAAACGGATCAATGATTTGGTATTCCTTCTGATCGGTCAAAGTAACTGTCGAAGACCAATACCTTTGCCTGCTAACCATGATCAATTTAATGCAATAATTGATATCATGACTGAATAAATGAGCGCGAATTACATGGAGAAATCCTGCATTTGTTCCGATTTACTCACCTAATGAACGTTTTAGGATCGTATTCATCTACTTCCACCTCTTCGCGACGCAATATTCGTTGAAGAACATCGTATAGTTTCCTAAAGTCGAATGCCTCTGAAAATGAAAACATCAATTTCGTCAGCTTTCATGAAATTTAAACAATTATTAATCATGAATATTTCTCATATGTTGTGAAGCACTAACTGTGCACATAGTTGTCGAGAGTTTAAGTATTGAAAACGAAGGTGCTTTGCGAAACTTTTCTCTGCAGCAAAACTCGTCCATGATCAAACAATCTCCCAATTCAGCAGTCACAAGACACCCCTTTTAGTTCTAAGTCTACGTCAGCACTGAGGCAGCTCAACAGCAGTCTTAATTAATTCTTTACAAACAGTTTGCAATTATAAATAACTTTAACTTTCCTTCCTTTACTCAATTTTTCTTATTTGTCTTTTTACTGACGTCTTGCTACTTTTACCTTGAATGATTCCATAGTTCCGACTTGCGGAGTGATGCACTGAGAAAAGTTCGCTTCTGAAGCAGCATGTTAGTTCTCGTTCTGCTGTAAGCACCAACAGAGGCAGCGTGCCAAGTTAGATGAAACACTTCCTCGTTTTCGATTTTTCAAATGGGTGCGTACAAAAGAAGTTAATGATAAAGCATATACTTCAGTAGTGAAATTTATCAGAATGATACTGAAAACTGCTTTGTATCTTAGCTCAAACTTCTGCAGGTTTTCAGCAGCAGTTGAAGTGTATTCATTGACTGACAATAGATAATAAACGACTACTACATGACAGTTTGCTTACCCGCATGTCTCCGCACTGAGAACAGCGCTTGCAAGAGGTTCTAACAAAAAGGTGCATATTACGGACCTTAATGGAAAACGGAGATATCTCATTGATTTAAAATGGTTTTCACAAGAAGCGGAATGAATCAAATGGTTATAGCAAGTTGATGAATGAATGAAACAAGTGCTCAAATTGAAACGATTATGAATTAGAAGTAATTGATTCTTTCTACTTGTAGTCTGATTCGCAAGAGCTACAGGAAACAGCTAGTTTATTCACCAGTGTTGTAACTCAACATGATCGAAGTGCAAAGACGTCACGAACATTTATTGCGCTTTCATTAGCTGTAGTTGAAGACGACGAAACTCGTTTAAAGAGGGGAAGCAATAACTCGCATGGATCTTGAGTATGAGATCGGTGATCTCACAATTGTCACACACATCCTCAGATGTAGTGAGCAGCAGACATATCTTCAATCTTCTTAAATCACAAAGATTAATTCATCTGCGGAAATCTTAAAATTGTCAAGCAAAGAAGCTCCGAAACTGCAAACAAATTTGATTAGCTCCAATCACATTGTGAAACATTATTA
The DNA here is from genome assembly GCA_907163375.1 of Prostheceraeus crozeri. Lineage (NCBI taxonomy): Eukaryota > Metazoa > Platyhelminthes > Polycladida > Euryleptidae > Prostheceraeus > Prostheceraeus crozeri. Next base: position 109,768 of record CAJQUW010007707.1, read on the forward strand.
ATCTCATCCTTACTGCGATCAGTATAGAAAGTGGAATCGTCACAATATTTCAGTGCCGGTTACATCATTTTTTCGATTGCAATTTGCAGAATCAAGCACCGCAGCAACAAAGATGGATACTACTCTCATGACTGGATTCGAAGTCATGGCGCATGAAACTATGAAATTCATGCCCATTTTTTGAAAATTTGCACGAGATGAAATAATGGATTACGGGTCAATTTACAAATTGCATACCAGTATGTACTCGAAGGCACCTTCGAATTGTCCACAGGGTGGACATTTATCACAATTCGTAGGTCCCTTCAAGTGCATACTGGTATGCACCACAGACGTCTGCTGTGAGACTGTCTTTCATTTGCCTTGTTTATGAAGTTTCAAGATGCCTGCTGATTTTCCTCACCAGTATTATCTCATACAAGATTTTAGAGAAAAAACAGACTTCTGATAACCTCAGTTGGTCTAAAAATCTAGAATGTCTTCTCATTTTTATCAAAAATTGCTCTTTTTGTCGTATTCACGCTTGCTATTGGGATAGACATAATACTTGCAGGGTTCCCAACACTTTTACCGATAAATAATTAAGGAAAAAGAGGAAGAATATAGGAAAATGTCATTGTCACCTGACGTCTTTCATGTCTAGTTGACGGTTCATGCACATTGTACATCACTTGAATAAATGGACCGATCGCCGGTTTAAACTTCTATTAACATTTCTCGCCTTAGGAAAACTTTTTCACCATCATCTGGGTAACATAAAGGCTACTTGTAACTCTAATGTAACTGTCACTCAGATATGCATAATTGTATTTAGTTTGTGCATTGCCCCTCTTGGTTGCCAGGGTTGTGGGTTTGCGTTGCTCCACCTTGATGAAGTTGCTATAGTACGGGAGCTACTGACACGTTCTTCCTAAATTTTCGCACAAAGGGCTTAATAACATGGATTTGTAGATCTTGAAACGCTGAATACAAAAATCAAATTCTTAAGTGTCACAGACAGTCGGTTTCGGTTATAGGTAAGGTTAAAGGATTCCCATTGGAATCCAATGGCAAAATTCAAGAAATATCTGTGGATTGTGAAACACTTGGCAATTTTCGTACATTTTCTTTTGCAGAGAAGAAACTATTTATCAGAATGCCATGAAATTTGAAACATGATTGAGTTCAGAACATCAACTTCGACGTAGAAGTTGAAGTGAGTCACATGATTCAGCATTTGATGTTTGAGAGCCTCTACAAAATGAGTAAAATCGCCAAAATTAAGTCAAAACATGAAATTTACTCATTTTGTAGGGGCTCTCAGACATCAAATACTGAATCATGTGACTCACTTCAACTTTTACGTCGAAGTTGATGTTCTGAACTCAATCATGTTTCAAATTTCATGGCATTCTGATAAATAGTTTCTTCTCTGCAAAAGAAAATGTACGAAAATTGCCAAGTGTTTCACAATCCACAGATATTTCTTGAATTTTATCATTGGATTCCAATGGGAATCCTCTAATCTTACCTATAACCGAAACCGACTGTCTGTGACACTTAAGAATTTGATTTTTGTATTCATCGTTTCAAGATCTACAAATCCATGCTATTAAGCCCTTTGTGCGCGAATTTAGGAAGAACGTGTCAGTAGCTCCCGTCCTACTACCATGCTCTACCACTTCTACTTTGGCATAATTTTGATTTACCACTGACCCTGTTGAAAATTAATACACGGGGGGACAAAATACGCACACAACTTGTAGCAATGAAAGTTTGACTTAATGTGAATAGTTGGTGAAGCTAGGCAAGAAACATTTCTAATACCAATTTTCCTATAATTGACTAAAAGTGCACAGAACCCTCTAGAATCCTATCATAACAAGTTTTCTTCACTCTCGTCTCAAAAACAAAGTAGCGAAGATAATCAAGTACCAATTACGGATATAGATGCATGGCCACTCGGTCTATATGAATGGGTAGTACAGCTAGACTTCATTATAGATATAAAATGAAAAAGGCAGGCTTGGTACAAATTACGTCCTATTCACAATAGAATCAAGCGCCCCAATTAGGATCATTACTAATGAGCTTTTCCAGTGGTTTAAAAAACAGTATTTTGTGTGACGCCTTCCTTTCTCAAAGCAATAGTCAGACATGGTACTGATTAGGAAATAGAATTTCAGTTTAGAATTTTTAGTTGCTGAGACTTTCACACGTCCAATATTTGCTGATTTGTCTTTTCAAAGATGATTCATTTTAAAAGAGCACTTTTTATACATTTCCTGGGGTCTCATGTCATGTCATTTTCAATTACTCTCTTGCTCTATATTCCTCTTATTCTGTCTTGTTATTAATCCTGCATAATTATTATCAATGGGGTGGTCTCCGTGACACAGTGGTTAAGCGCTTGGCCTAGCGATCCTTCGGTACAGAGGTCGAGCCCCGTAAGTGTCATTGGAAATTGGCAGGAAGGGAATCCGTACTAAAGGATCATAACGCTCCAAATTAAAGTTTGACTGTCAGCACCGTCCAAGCCCCCAGTATGGGGGGAGTAGTGACGTTAAAGTTTAATCTGCATAATTATTATCAAACGTTTTGTATCAATATCATTTGCGTCCACTTATATCCGCTTCTTACTTTCGGCTCCTTCTAATGGAAGAGTTCATGCACAGAAAAAGCACCCATATGCTTCATATATTGAAGTCATTACATTATGCGATAAACTGGCTTCAAAATATTCTTTTAAAACTAAGCAAACCTGGAGTTCACTTCCGAGTATTCTAATCAAGTAGTATCACGTGCTTCAAGTACTTAATGAACTTAGACATTGAAAATCAACATGATAAGTGTGCTGATATCATAATTGGAATAAGTTAAGAATAGGGTTAATGTTCAGGTTAGCGTGGGAAAACCCAACGTACAATAAACTCATCAGCGGTGATCAATCATATCGCACAATGATATACCCCAATGCCACAATCTGAGAATCAGCTCAACAGTTTTCGACGGAAGTTTGGTAGATAGTGATGCATATCAAGTTCGCGAAATCTCAGAATGACTTCGAAAACACGCGGCAAAGTCCGAAAAGGAAGTTTGAAAGTTCAAAGTGAAACATATCGTTAAGCTCAATCATGCCTGGGTAATTAGCAATTGATAACTATCTTTCCTTGTGACTAAACATGTGATAATTTTTTACGAATTGATACTAGATAGGACATGGAACAGTCTGATCCTCTTGAAAGGCAGATAAAATTTCATGAATGGTTAGTCAACTATTGGCTCATTCATAACTCTAGTTCCCCATTTCATTTCTTTCACGAAAGGTGAGACGCTGCAGGTCGATTCTTGCAAGTTTACAGTAGGCCTATTTGATTTTCTTTATTTCATTTCAAGTCTACTGCATTTTCCAGTTGTTTTTTTTCAAAGTTGATTGCAGATTTATTGTTTCAATAATCTTGGTTTAATTTCTGTTACTAACTAACATTCCTGGAGGATGAGCATTTTCATTTGAAAACTGGCTTCCTCAACCACTTTCACCACACTTCTTGAGCAGATTGAGAACTTTGGCTGTGGAAATGAACTGCTCACGTCACTCACACGTTCATTAAATCAGAAACAGATCTGTCGACTAGAGCATTACCGCGTGTGCCATTAAAACCAGGTGTTCAGAGCCGGAACTGCCTGGAAACACCACTACTCCCGCTTGAAGTTTTATAAATTCTTAATTTGAATTCAGTCATTCTGCGAGAAAAGGCATGTTTGACAAAGAACATGACAGCTGAAACGAATGCATGTTTGCGTACATCATCGCCTCTTCTGAATGCAAAACCTACACCGACTCCTTGACAGAGGTCAAACAGATCGCGGAATGCCCTGATTGTGTCTCAACCAACAAACGCAGCTGTCGGGTAAAAAGCTCTGGCGAGCGACAGATACATGCTCTTACATTCTCGCCTCAAAAGTATGTAGCGAATTTCAGCATGCAATTAGTAGACCTGGATTAATCAATCATTTAATCAATTAACTTTTTGAGGTTAATCATTATCATAATCACGTCATTGAAATTTAGTTCAGTCATTAATCTCAATCATAATCACGTCATTGAAATTTAGTTCAATCATTAATCAAAATCAAAATCACGTCAATTAATAAGCAAATTTGATTAAATTAAATTTTCGTCATTCGAACATCAGTTGAGATCAGAACTCGGCTGCCGATGGCAGAGTCACGACTGGACTATAGTACGTACGTATACGTTAGGACGGAAAGTACGCAATGTCGTCGAGAGTGCCAGTTGTTGATGCACGGTCATGAACATGCGTTCACGCCTCGTCATGGAATATCTTCCCTCTGATGTTTTCTCTTTACGTGTACCTTAGATAATCAAAACATATTCAATTGACCACTGGATTCAATATTTTCGTCAATTTGTACGCTATAATATCGCTGAGCAAAATCGAATTATTAAAGTAATATTAATTCAGTAGGACATTAACAATTGAACAAGATGAGTTTAAATAAAACTGCTATCACTGCACAGCATTAAACATTTTTATCACGATTCAAATTATTACTTAAACGCACTAAAATTAACTTTGACTTGACAGTGTTCAGACACTGTCTAGTCAAAGTATCATTTAGCCGTAATAAGCATCATATTCAACCTATCCAGCGTTCATGATAAAACGTCTGACCACATTAATCAATCATAATCATAATCACATTTTTCAATACCTCAATCAATCATAATCAAACTTTTGAACACTTTAATCATGATCTCAATCATAATCAACATTTTTGAATACTGGCTAATCGTTCCAGCTCTAGTAATTAGTGCTTGACAAATGACGAAGTTCTTCATAATTATGACTTGGCCCATAACATCATATTATTGTTGTGATAAAAGAGAATTAGCCTTTCCTTTACCATGAACATATGGCTCTAAATTATCCTCCGCTTAAAAATGCATGGTTATCAAGGGCGCACCTGGTGGTTGATATGTATATCATTGTGCGTTATTGACTCAAAAATTACCATTATCCTTAAAACTCATTCTCTCCGTCATGCGTTACACATATTTATCCATCACTCAATTTGATAATAGTACAAATAAGTAGCATGAAAGAAAATACAAATACACGAATACACGACGGCAAGTTAGCCCTGGAAGGTATCCGAGGTAGGGCTTCTTGAAAGCAGCATGGTAGCGTTGCCGCGTTGTAATGAAACAGAAAATCCAGTCAATCGCTTTACCATGCTGCTCTCCATGCCGGTCGGCCCATCTGCAACCTATCAGCTTGATAGTTTCCAGAGCAACGGGACCCCAAGCGCCGAAAGTCTCGACGGCTATTGGGAGGAAAACGAAGCCCTCCGCTTCGCTGGAGCTGAGAACCGCACCACCCTCCGCATCTTGGCGGCGACGAGCTGCCACAGCCTCCTCAGCCACCGCATTGATAATGGTGGCCTGCTGCAACGGTGAGGTGACAGTGATGTCTAAGGCAGCCGATTTGCTCCGGGACCAGTTTGAGATGGTGATGTCGCCACGGCGGCGTTGGGAATTGTGGATGAAATGGCCAGTCTCAAGGGTGGGGGAGAAAGTAGAGGCTTCTGCAATGTGGAACAAGGTATCCCGGATCGCAATGTGCCGGCCAATCCTGTCACAAGCACGTATTTGATAACGCAAGTACGCATGTTCAATTTGATAACATATTATCAACTGGCTTTGAAGAAGTACCATTATTTGAAAATACTCCTGAAGGAATACGTCCGAGCTAGAAAGAATTTTGGCTCAATTTGGTAACACATCCTAACTGAACATACCAAGAATCGCTATACTTGATTTAATATTAGAGGCGTGACAGCTTAGTTGTTTGAATATTAGTCCGGCCGCCAGCACAAGTTTCTGCAGTGAACAAGTCTGAAAATGAGACTTCATAGAATGATGTACAGTTGCACACCCTATGGCTGCTAATCTACGTGTCAGTCGAATTCCATCGTGGTCTTCTTAATGTAAGACACGATCAAAAGAAACATGCTTATCGGATGTGGAGCAGACTGAGGTTTTTTGATTGAATGACATTTTCCGTGTTTCTCTGATCAAGTGAGATAGCTGAGAATGTACCAAATATTAGAGTCATAATTTTTAGCATGGAATGTCGTCAGTCTAGCCATTGTGCTCGTGCTGTTCTCATGCTTCCGAACGGTGATAAGAATGTATTTAAAAACATTAAGCTTCAGTTGATATTTAATCAAAAGATCACCGATATGATGATGCTAGATAATTCTGTGATTAGCTTCATAGACAAGCTCTACCATGACTTCACGAATTCTCCAACATCTTAGCGAGTTGGTCGGCTCTCCTGACCTGAAATAGATGCGTTAGGCATCATAACCTCGTCCTTAAGGCCGGTATATACTTCTGACGTATAATTACGCTGCTATAGACTGCAGCATGCCGACTGGAAAAATCTTCAGTTCACTGATAATGTCAGTCGACCTGCTCTTCCCTTTAATCGGTGAAAGCTAGCGTACAAGTTTTCAAACTAGAGGTGCTGTCTTTGTGCGTGTTGTGACTCCTTTTTCTTCTTTTACTCATTGGCTCAAGATTTTCAACATTTTCAGTAAATGCTTATTTTTTTTCTTTCGCGATCATAATCATCATCGGCAGCATCATCAACGAATTTTGAACATAGTGGTGATGAGAGAGTTTCAGAAGAGTTTGACACTTTCTCAATAAAAGTGATAGTTTGGAAATACTTCCAAACCATCGGCTTGGATCTTCTTTCACCACTAGTTTCTCGGTCTTTTGCTCGTAGTCGTATGTAGGCCTACTAATCGCGCAGATATTTTTACTTTTTCTTGCATGCTGTTTCGTCTTTCTCTATTCCGATAACTGATAGGGTCCGTCTGATCTCCTTCCATGAGTTGTTCACTCTCTCCGTATCCTTGAATTACTTTTTACCACCCTATGCTCGCACTTTCGAACCTCTTCAATTAACAATTCTTCAAACAAATTAACATTAGCATTTTTTACCGATTCTGCAGTCAGTTCCATTACAATCAGTCGGCTGATTGAAAATGAAGTTGAATCGCAACTAACTTAAATGTGCTGCCAGAAACATCTGTCGGCTGATAGTGTGACTCATCAATCGATCGCGCCGGTCACAGTTAACCAAATAACCAATTTTTTTTCTGTCAAAGTCAACCGACCAACGTCAGCGCATGCCGGTTAGCATTGACCGGCGCGTTACGCCAGAAGTATAAATAGACCTCTACTTTTCGTACTTCATCTGCTCATTCAGTCAATATATCCTATGCTTCTAAATTTGTCTACTCATGAGTCTACTTTTTGTCTAATTTACATTTTTTGTAATTTATTAATATATTGTAATATAATATTGTATAGTATTGTAATTAATTATAATTTTAGTAATTTATTCTAATTTGCTAATTTGTCTACTTTCCAAATACACCCGACTCAGCTTCAAATTTTCAACTGTCCTCTGCTTACGCCATTTTTCATGTCTTCCGCGAAATATTCGCCATAACTGCGCTCATGTGATACCTAATGCAAATTCACCTGCCCAAGTGGATTACATGTATGTCATCCTCTCCAAGTTTGCAATCCTCGCAGTCGGATCTCTTCTTTCTGCGTCGAGACCAATATCTACCCAGTGATGCATCTACTGCGCACTAAGAGTCGTGCTTTGTGATTCCACAAGCTATTATGTCACTTATCTACAGCCTTTCATCGTGACTCACCATACCCAACGCCACACATCCTAGTCAGTCCTCTATCAGAAATCAAGTTGTAGCAAAGGTTATCAAGTTATGCAGATCCGCTCGTTCGGAGCCATGTGCCCCTTTCATATGCAATTCAATGCAAAATCACTTTTTAATGAGATTGACGAAATTAGAGTTTCAATATTTGCTTCCGATTTTGTATGTCTCTGAAACGTGGCGAAATGCTTCAATAGATGACTCCTCTATTTCCTTACCTTGTTGCCACTTAGCTAGGCAAGAAGACCGGTAATTGAGTGGTGGTGGCGTGTTTTGTACGTAAAATCGTGTTTTTCAGTTTCTGTCATTAGTAATTCGAAATTGATAAATATTTAATGCTGTCACATCACTGGACTTGTTTCGACTATTGTTGTCATTTACCATATCTACTGGGGAAATGTTGCTTCTCATGAGGTCGTTCTTTAACAGAGTTGCATCAGACAATTCAACCTTGCATCACTTTTTGATTGTTTCAACGATTTACGTATGCATCATGGCAGCTTTTGATTGTGCAACAATTTGTTCTAGTCAATGAGCCAACTCGCAAACTGCTCGATGTAATTATCACAAATCAAAAATGTTTGCGCAAGTCATCTGTTTGTATCTCTCCGCTTGGTTGCTCTGATCATGTAGGTGTTTTTCTAATGAAAATGTTACCCCTGAAGCAAATGCTTCTCTTAAAGTGAAAGCTCGCACTTGCACCCTTCTTTCCTAGCCCAATGCCGTCGTTCTCTTCTCAACTCATTGACAGGAATTTTTGTATATCTCCCTCTGATGACATTCATACTACGACTGAGCTTTTCGAGCAATTTCCATTGTCATGTTTTGAATCATTTAACGAAAAACTGTTCGCGTGTCCTCTTCAGACCCTCTTTGGCTGACTCCTTCCCTCAGGGCTCTTTCTGATTATAGAGATAAGGCATTAACTCGTGGTAATGTTCCCATATACCAGCAACTTCGTGAAAAGTTCCTTACTCTAAGCTCGATTCTGCCTCTTCTGCTGATCGACGGAATTTGATTAAATCGCACATCTCCAATCCTCGCTCTGTTTCACCTGTCGACTCAAACACTTCAGTTCACCTCAATGTCTTCAAGCCGTCTAACATTCATCTGCTTAAGGACGGTCGCCACAGAAGCAGCACTTCTGATCACCTCTCTGCATCTGATCGTGTTGTTTTCCAGATAATAAGGCAATGCAAGTCCAATTCCAGTGTTCCTGATGGCAAACCTGTGTTCTTTTATCGCAAACTTGCTGATGTTCTCGCGCATCCTCTCACCTGATCTTCAAGTGTCAAAAATGCATTTCACCCAATGTCTGAAAGTCGGCCAATATCATCCCCATCATTCAGAAGAAAAACAGTCCCAACTACCGCCCTATTTCCATGCTATCCTTTCCCAGCAAGATTCTTGAGAGACTTGTGAGGAAATTGATCCACCACCTTCTCTCAGCCATGAGATGGATACCCGTCAGTTCGGCTTTATGTGGGCTTTACACGTGGTTGCACCAACGCTCTGCTTTCCATCAGGCTACCTGCTCAAGAGCACATCATCCACAGCACTCCTAATTCCGTCAACATCAATGCCATTGACAACGCTAAGGCCTTCGATTCCATTGATCACTTTTCCCTCCTTGAGACTCTTATTCAAAAGTTTGATTGTAACCCACTCGCCTAAAAGTTGATCCACAATTTTATCGGCAATCGCCACCAAAGAGTCTTCGTCGTCAATGGTACCGAAACACCTTGGAAACGTGTCATCAATGGGTTGTCTCAGGGGTTGATCTTAGGGCAACTCCTCTTCATCCTTATGATTAATGATTTTCCTTAATTGAAAGACACCAAAATCGTAGCATATTTATATGCCGATGATATTTCCCTAATTCATTATCAAAACAGCAATTCCTCTACTGGTACTCGTATTGTTGATTCCTTTCTGACATGGTCTTGACAATGTCTATAAAATTAAAAGTTCAACCATTTCTCATTCCCTCGCCCCAACGACTACCGCATGTATTAAGATAATCGATGAAGTTATCGAAAAAGCACGCTTTTAATATTCTTGGTGTATATTTCTTTGCTGACTTGACATGGAATGCGCAATTTGCATACTTGTGTAATAACTCTACCTCTTAAACGCGATTGCACTGCAACAATTGCAATCCATCCATAGTTTACAAACAACTAGCATTCCAGGTTGTCAGGGCCAGGGGCTACGTAGGCACATAGAGCGTTGTCCTACAATCCAGATCTGTAGATTCAAATAGCAAACGCGGCTACTATTACAGTTTGCCTTCTGTTCAGAGGTGCGAATCGAATGCCCAACATGTTCATTTAATTTTGCTTCACAGAAAATCATAGTCTAATCGCAAAAAAATGATTTTTCATGACAAAATATTTACAAGAAGCATTGTTTTCAGCATTAGCGAGCGCCTCAGTTCACTTAACGGCTACAAAAATTCTGTAACATACAAAATACTATAACAGACGCCTAAAACACACTTTTTAACTTACTGGGGTGATCAAAGTTATATTCGCCAATTTTGGCAGACTTCGCATCTTCATCACTGAGATCTTTGTAGAAGAGGTCCATATTGATCGTCGCTATTCTTTGTTCCTTACAATTTGCTTCCAGTCTTTCGACTATTTTCGAACATAATGATGACTGAAAGGAAATTACCCACTGTCAAATTGGGTCAACGGTTTATCAAATAAGGATTATATCATGAAATTGAGTAACTTCGACCACTTTTTGACTCTAGGACGTCACCGCTCAGACCAAACATTTTTCTAAGACACTTCTTTTCGTTCCAAAATTCGAAAGTAGATCAGTCATTATGTTTTTTATCTTGGTTTGATATCTTAAATAGATGATTTGTCTAGATTGGGAATGCCAAGTAAAACAGATGGAAAATGCTATTTATGCAACTTCGATATATTTCGGTAATATTTACGATCGCCATTATCAAGAAGACAAAATTTTGAAATTGAAATATGCTCACATCACAGAGATAGATTCCTCCGCGTGTGGGCTAGTCTAGAGTGGACATAATCCTATCCCAGCCATTGAATTCAATGGCAGCGATAGAAATTGACATAGATATTCGTCTCCATTCGACTTGTGTAACTGGCCAAGTGCAGTAGCAGCTCGCATCAGCAAGCAAGCGAACCTCAACGGTCAGATTCCACGCTGGCCTGTCACACCCTTCTATCAAGCACAAATCTTTGACTCAATTTTTCTCCGTGACATATTCGTCAAATGCATCTTCGTCAAATATTATTCACACCGTTCGACTCTTCACGATCTAAATTTACTGACTCTGCACGTTTAACGTGGTGTCAATCTTCTAGCTCTTGCGAATTCAGACTTAAATTTGCATCACGTTTAATGGAAAATTGATCTTCTTGCCCCTCGAGACTAGTCCTGAGCGTGACCAGCAGCATTGAGGAGTGTCATCTCTAGATCCAAACACGCAGAAAAGTTAAAATCTATTTCTGTGGCTCACATCATAAAAGGGAAAAATTCTATAGACTGAAAACTATGAATTGCTAGTTCTCGCCGTAGCAAATACTGAAATAGGACTAAAAAACTTACTCTGCAAGGACTATATCCCAGTTTTCAGTCTTGAGTATTTTTTTCCATTATGATGTGAGCATATTTCAATTTCAAAATTTTATCTTCTTTCTTCAGAATGGCGATCGTGATGATCACCCAAATATATCGAAGTTGCATAAAAAACTTTTTACATCTGCTTTACTTGGCATTCCCAATGTAATCGAGCATGAATGTCCAAGGCAAATTATTCAAAGCAGCATGTTAATATATTATATATATATATATATATATATATATATATATATATATATATATATACATATACGCATATATAAATCAACGACACTATATTTAAACATTAGACAATACTGGCAGATATGTAGGCCTGTTAAGTAACTTGCTCGTCATGTGCAATAATAACTGTTTACGTGAAGTGATATTGACATAGCGTAGGCATATGCAAGCAACCGAGGGATAAATCCATTGAAAGAAATATAATACAAATGACATGATAGATTTATCGTAAACATGCAACAGAACCCCATGGCGATCTATTTTCAACCCTCTCTCTCTCTCTTGGGTGGCGGCCTATTACAGGTGGCGTTCGATTACAGGGAGGCGGTCTATTTATTCAACCGAGTCTAAAAGTATTAGGAAATAATCGCCTCAGTAAAGCTTGTATTTACGTGCATGTTCCACAAAACTCTCAAATAACCAAGTGCTTTACTAAATACCAAATATGTTATGAAGTTATTTACATTTCGGCTTATTAATAGGCCAATGACTTACTATTTAATGATAGGAACTTTGAACATATAAAGCAGAATGAAACGACATTTTAGCAGCATAATGGAGAACCAAAGCTGCAACATATGTTATTATCTGATATATTCTACCTAATATTTCGGCTGTTACAGCCAGCTTCAGGAGAGCTGGAGCTGATACTGATATGATGCTTAATATGATGCTAAATAGGTACACATTTGACTGATATTAAATGAATATTTGCTACTAATACTCAATGCATGTTTGATCGATGGTCAATAAATTGGCAATAAGATAGCAAAGGCCATCTGAAGACCATGAAGGAAAATGTCGATGCAGATTGTTACAGCGCTCGGCTGCTCAAATTATGCATTGTTCTTTTGAGGATGATCAGTCTAAAAGCTGCAACAATATTCAGTAAGCGCACATCGACACAATTCAACAGGCTATCAATCGAATTTTAATAGGTGTTGACTTGCAAATAACTGACCTCCAGACTCATTCGCTCTCCACTTATTAAAGTTGAAGTCAACCACTCTAACAACGAATGTGATACTGCATTCCACTTCAAATCGAGGCTCTGTAAAAATGTAGAACTCTGCGTCTGATGGACAGCACTCCTTTCATTCAAACAGCACCCAAGATTTCATAGACACATTGATAAAGAATTGCATGAGGCCTGTGGTGATGCAGCAATCAAGGAACGCACTGTACGCAAATGGCTTGCTTCAAGGATGACATTTCCTCATCAGATTTTCCAAAATCCGGCAGCCCAACCACTGCTGTTGCAGATGAAAAGATTCCCAGATGGAACTTTTATTGAAAAAGAGTATCGATGGACGTGTAAAGAACTTGTGCACGAATTAGCCGGTAGCGATTTGTCCACTAACTGTCTTAACGATTCTTACCGCACTCAAAATCTTGGAATCTGGGAAAACTGGTGCAAGGTGGTTTCTTCGTGATCTGTGTTCTGTGCTTAAACAGGCGAAATTCCCGCTTTACCAGGACAATAAGATTATGCATTTGAGGCTGAGTGAGTATCGAAAGTAAAATGTTGAAAGCAGAGTTCCGCATTTTTCATTGTAGCTTTGCGATTAATTCTTGATGACAACACATTATTAACGCAACCGACTGTTGCAACAATCGACATGTTCTTTCTAGGTCTTCTGATGGCATTGAACAAGTGGAACAAGTGTGTAATTTTCAAAAATCATTTTTGAATTCTGATCATCAGTTCAATTTAGGTCATCGGCACAAACTCTCACATGACTCTCGCATGAATCCTCCTGGAAATCAGAGGACTCGCTTTTTGATTTAATTCGTTATCCAATACTACCTGATAGTTGACCGAAAAAAATCAACTGATCATCCCAAAATTTTGCGGATAACCGATTGTCAATATAATAGTAGTGAAGTCTGTGGTGTCCTCACAGGGTTCAGAGTGTTTGAACGAAGTCAGGAAATGAGACATTCCCAAAGATGACAAAACTTTATAGACGAAATTTTTTCCCTTTTAGGAATTGGAGTCTAAACCATTGAGAATACTGAATGAGTGCTGGATCATAAAGCACTGCATATTGGTCTAAATTCAACTTTAACTTTTCACAACTAAATCAAATAAAGCGCCGCTTGATAATGGGACACTTCGTGCATTGAACATAAATTCCCTGCATCAATTGAAAGCTAGAGCTGTAAATTAAGCAGCAGGATGTCCATTCGCAATCAGCAGGTTGCCAAATGTTGGTGACAATTGTCGATTCACCCATTCTTGCCTGGGTGCATGTGAATTTCGAGGTGCATGGCCTATCTCCACATGTTGCAAAGAAAAACACAGAAAATCACATCATGAGTTGAAATCATTTAGCAATTACGGAAATCACTTGAGGAAAACTCATGCAAAATTATCAACATCCAATTATGCCTATTTAATGAATTGAAGCCTGAAGGAGTATAATCGCATCCTCTTCTGCATTACGTGGATGCGAGAATATACGAAAGACAATTAATATATTAGTTCCATAGGCTTAATTCAAGTCTTTTCACTTCGAATCTATGAAAGGCCGGTCAAAATTTGCGCTACCATCATTCGTGACTTACTTTCCCAGAAGCTGTACCCCCTGCGACGCCGATTAAAATTGGTTTTGATTGTATGTGTCTAGCATTTGATGGATTGTCCGGGCGTACTTCAATATTCTCAGACATGTCGAATTTCGGTTTTCGGCAAGTCAATGTTTCAGATTGTCTGCTTGAAAACAATTTGTGAAGCAAAATGAATCGCAGAAATGTAAATATATGACACTAGAATACCTGGAAATTTTTTTCAACAAACTGATAGGTAGGAATAAGAATCTTTTGATATATTCTAACAATTAATATTAAATCCGATCACCATAGAAATACGAAGCTCCACAACATAGAGTAAGTATGTCTACTCTATGACTTCCATTGTTAATTTTTTTAAATATATGGACGACTTGCCGATAGATGAGGCAGACTTGGCGTAAATGTGGACATGGTAGACAGGTATCATAGCTTTTATCAGCAACTCGGCTAGTGTCGAGTGTCGACCATAGAGTGGAGATAGGTACAGTGTCGACTCAAAAAGTATCTGTATACTATAAAAATTTTTATATCGAAAGATTCAGTTTTTTGCGGAGATTACGTTCGCGTGGTCAAAAAACTTATCTGAGCAGTTTTAAAAAAGTCAAGTTTCCAAATTTACATGTATATACTGCCGACATCAAAGAGTATGTATATTAGGTAGTGGTAACCGTAGAGTAAGTATATTAGGTAGGGTGATAACTCCGCGCCCGATTAACCAAATTCAATGGCACTCTATGGTATTCTATGACACGCAATGGGAGTGCCCTAGCACACCTCAACGTTCAATCGAACTCTATTGGATCCAATTGCACTGGAAGTGGGAAAATATGAGTGCCATAGAAGCTATCCAAAAGAAGCAAACGCGCAGCGACAGTTTTGACTCCGTAATCTGACTTCGTCCAATGATATTGCAACATTTGCATTCTCAGTATAATTTCAGATGTCTTTGGCATGTGCAACAGTCATTGTTAATCACATCCTTTGGTCGTGTATCAGTGTCTCGTATTTTTGTGAAAATCCGTCGTTTGTTGAATTAATCATCTTATCCGGTTTGTCTCAACCATCACACCAATGGAGTAAGTTCAATTGAAACAAATTTATCATTTGTATAGTCCATCAGTCAAATCATCAAGTCCTCATTGTTCCAGCAATTCATTCACGCACTGTTTTATTGAATTATGCAATTATTTAGATTTTTCGAGATAGGAACTAGAACTACTGTTTTGTAAGATTTATGTAGACAGTCTTATCAATTCCTCGTTCAATTGTCATACGTGCAAAGTAGCCAGTTCAACAATACGTCCAAGTGCTATGCGATGTGTGTTATCATAGCTTAAAAATTATTGTAGATTTGAATATTTTAATTGGATTTAATTATTCAGGATAATAATTAAAAAATCGTAGACTTTTCTCAACGAAGACCTACGCATACATTTATGCTATAATTCTTGAAGATACGCTGTAATCACTTAAATGATGCAGCAGTTAGTTGCATCGAAATTATAACAATTTTTCGTATTTTAGGTACTGGGTATATCTTTTGATTCCGCTTGTTTCATAGCTTTCTCACCTGCATAAGCATATTAAAGCGATTGTGCATACTGAAATGGCATAGTGTTGTAGATACTTTAGTCATTGAATTAATGAGATATCATCAATACTGTGGAAATACCCGGGACGAACACACCAGATGCTTTTGTTAAATATTTGGCAAATACTTGACAACATTTTACTAAACTTCTACTAAAATTTTATCAAATATTTATATAACATAGCAGATGATTTGCCAATTTTTAGCAAATAGCAAATTATTTGGTAAAATTCTAATAAAATGTCTCAAATTTCTCTCTGATATTATCTTACACAACTCTTACGTGAATTCCCAACAAAAAACATTCTAAAACTGTTCAGAAAATGTCGTGAATTTGCTATAAAAACATTCCAAAAAATGTTATATGTTCAAATAACAATACATGAGAATATTATGAAAATGTTATCTTAAAACATTTTTAGAATGTTTTCTAGACATGCCCCAATATTTTGCCAACAACATATATCGTAGGTGAACTGTAGTTTTATCAATAAAATGTGAGCATCCTGCGAATCCACTTAATGAGTCAAGATGAAACTAAGTTTAACGATGTGCAAATATATTGCATTATAATTATAACATGTATAATTTACACATCATAAAACTTGTGCGTTTGATCTTGACGCATAAAGTGGGTTCGCAGACCGCTCACATTCTATGATAAAATTACAGTTACCCTACGCCGTAGCAAAACATTGATGAAATTTACCGTTGATATTAATTGAATATATTGTTGATCGAAGTCATCCTGCTGCGAAATGCTCCAAGATTAACAGCAGAAAAACTCAATGCTGCTAAAGCCAAACATTCGGAGGCAGTGACAAGAATAGCCCTACATATTTATACATTATAACTGTTGATCGAAGTCATCCTGCTACGAAATGCTCCAAGGATTAACAGCAGAAAAACTCAATGCTGCTAAAACCAAAACATTCGGAGGCAGTGGCAAAGAATCACATAATTTAAAGACTCACCTCATCAGCAGATGTCAGCCTACAGAACTGTCATAATTGTTCCTCTACCATCAATTGTGCTGGTTTGGTCAGTTTCAATCAGTTCCCATTTATTATATCTCTTTGATAGACAATGATATTGCGGTCTGAAATGCACAATAGAGTTTTGATGCAAAAAGTATTGAATGTATTTGACGCACATAAGAGAAAGGAATAGGCCATACAGAATGTAGCATAATTGAAAAATAGGAAGATGACACAGGTTTTGATCGAGCTTCTATTATAAGAATCAATCAGGTGATATTTTTAACTATCTTAGTATCTTTTATCATCCCAATAATTTACAACAGCACGAATTAATCCATAACACATTTTCCCACGGTGGACAACATATGCCGGTTAAGCAGAAAATCCGATTTGATATTGATGTCATAATTTCCCCATTAACTGAAATCAGTAACAATAACGTACCCTCAAATGTCTTGCACAAATCCAAATTATACAGTGAAGCATTTGACCTATTTAAAAAACCACAAAAATTCGTATTTAAAAAAATATGCCAACCCTGCATGTAGGCCTGACAAACGACGGTTTTAGATGTGCACGCAAGCTACATTATCGACAGTATCAATCAGCGAATTAAAAGAAGATTCAATATTTTTCCATACGACCAGCTGGTGCAGTGATAATAGTGTGGTCCCAAAGAAGCCCTGTGATCCTGATGTTTAGCACGACCACTTCACTTCAGTCATGTATCTTGGGACAGTTTCAATGCCACATTGGTGGACTACTTTTTAGTATCCCTTTCTCTCTCAAGAATAGATTTTCAGTAGATTCAATGACGCATGGGACGACTGCTGTGCACATTGCTAAGAGGTGCGCGCTGTCATGGTGAGGATTGTCCATAGAATATGGATTCTCTCTCTATACTCGATGCTGATGAATTTCAGAGGAAGTTAACTTTCTTATGATTTGATACGATTTGATGAGGGACCACACTATCATCATCGTACCGACCAGCTCCCGAATGAAACACCCATGGAAGGCAGCCACATACGCTGCGGATTCTATTCGAGAATCCGGAGAACGCTTGCAATTTTTAAATGGAGGAAATTAATGTTTATTTACCACCCTTATTTTTGGGAAATATGCCTCATCATCAAGGATCGAAGTCTCCATCTCCTATCATGATGAATCACACGATTAATTCTTTAACTGAATGTACATTTTATTTGGTAATTGAAGGACATTATAATTTGGATGGTTGGCTTAGAATGTTTTTTCAAGTCATCTGTTTTTACCTGATTTACAAATACAATTTATTTGCTACTCACATGTCTGAATAATAGTGACGCACCATATACACTCCATCTGGACACTCGACGCTAATGATCTTAAACAAAGGATGACAACATGCATATTACAGTATCTTCAATGAATAGAGAAAACTGCGCCGTCAGTCTTCACTTCGACGAGCGGAATCACACCCACACACAATTCATGAGGATTCCGTGAACTGACTGATAGACGTAGAGCGCGGCGAAGAAATGCTTTGCAATGTTCGAAGTCGGGAGGCTCGCCCTCTTGAAGACATGATAATCCCTTCCCAGAATAGGTCAGAAATATAAATTCGATAATTGCAGAGGTTGGGATGCATTAGAATAAAGTAATACTTTAGAAATAATCATGAAAACTGATTACTCGTGCAACATGCTCGTAACACACTCGTGAAACATCCGGAAATGATAGCAACTCTCTGAGCGCCTTATACAGACTTCTAAATATAGCACCCAATATAGGATTCTCGTCACGGGAATTCCTATCGTTTCCTGAGAACGATTAGAGCAAGTTCGAAGCGATTACTACAGTTTGATAGGATCTCAGAGTCGGTGAAATTTCACACGACTTAAACTGTTTCTTCGATTTAGGGCTCATATCATGACGCATCGAGTAGTTTTCACAAAGATAATACACAAGATTCATACAAGCTATATGGAAGTAAAACATACAATTTAGAACACAAGATCTGATTGCTACATTCGTGCTGAAACTTATTTTCAAGCTCATTTGACCAAGCATCGAATCACAGGTCTTCAATGAGAGATATTAGTGAATCAATGCCTTTTATGACAATTTCTCATCGATTCTTGTCAATCAAAAGTTTAATGATCCTGACAACACACTGCGTTTTGGATGGCATATCAGATCTTATCTGAAAACATGTTTTTAATTAATGTTTTGTTCTGACATTTAGGATAATTTGACTAATATTTCATAAATATTTAACAAAATTAAAAAGTTTTTTATAATTTTATTATTTTGCTTAGAAACTGGTAGGCCTCTAACAAAATTAGCAAACATAGTAGGAATTTATCAAAATTTCTATTTTTCACAAAATTAGCAAACAGCTAGCAAGTTTCTAACAAAATTATTCGGTTTGCTCGTCCCGGGTAGCAACTAAATTAAATCCGGCGTTCTTAGCTGAACACCCTACATCCAATGTTATACGCAAAGTTTTTAAGTATACAATTTTGATTATGTTTTTAAATTTCAGTTCGGGTTAATCGGGTTCCTTCAACGAGTCTGCTGCGTCTTTTGAGAAATCCACGTTTGGTGAAATCCTCGAATCGGTGTTTTAAGCCATGAAGTAAGTTATCAAGTCCTCGGTGTTCCTCGGTCCTACTATCTGATTGAATTATAGTCCAATTATTTTTTGGTCTTTTAGCTATCATTTAGAAAATCGTTCTTTAGTTTCACTTTCAAAACCTTAAATAGGTATTCTATCATGTTGACTCCACTGTTTCATAACTGGTTGGTAAGATACTGAAAATCAAACACAAATTTTCTTCAACCAATTAAGAAAAAATATTAAATCATTATTGTGTAACGTTTCGCTTTCTGCTTCTGCTGGTGCAATCATAAAAAATAAAGGGAACTTTAAAATCACATTGAACGAATTGTACTAGAGTCCGATGCATGGGAGCTGCTTTCTCATGTTCCCACAGGTCGACGAATTTCTATGTTCTTTGCTGAGGTGCATAGTTGTGTATGCACACTCTAGATTTTATTGTGCGAGCCGATTCTCCAACATATGTCGATGTGCAACCTATACATTCAATGAGACATATACAAAACTTAATCGTAAATCGTAAAAACTCAAAGCATAATCGTAAAAGAAAATAATTCTCTGGAAGTCGTCATTAATATTCAATTCGGTTGCTTTAAAACTCATACTTCAAATTATACGTTAGAATATTAAAGTCTAAACCAAAAATTGAATGGACCAAGATGCACTGTAAAATTTCCTTTACTCTATAGATTGACGATGTTTCCCAAATACATGTGGTAATAACTTTAAATAGTCTAGGTAGCAAGGATTCCATTCCAATACGTTTCCATTAGTCACTCAGCTTTGTAGCCGCTGCACAACTTACCCGTTTGTCTGTAACGCCTACCTTGTATGATTCATTCATTACGCTAGGTACATGGGCAGCATGTAACCAATACATTGTCTGACCCCTATGTGCATGCAATCTTAGTACGTCTTGAAATAGAACAGTGAAACTCATGTTTACATTATGGATTATTTCCTCGAAACTTTGCAGACCTGCCTGCCAGATTCATCAAATATAAGCTAATCATCTCAACATGCAGTCTGACTAAATGGACTTCGGGTTTTAGTCATTGTTCCATTATGCATTTCCTGTTCAAAATCCCGCTGGGCGCACAGATGTGGACGTCACTCGACAAGTGTTCATCATATTTCAAGCGATTATCTTCAGTGATTATCTATTAATTTTCATCCACTGCATAATTTGCACTCTTGCTTTTGCTAATAATCCTTGCAAAGCGCAAAGAGAAATATAAAAACCGCTGATTGTGGCAACTGATTGCGGACCTTTTCTTCTCTCTTATGCAGGTCTGTTATATCGCGGAAGTTGATAACATTTATCGCTACTTGACAAGAAAATCAGTTAAATAAATTAACTATTGGTTGTTGAAATTTTAGACGGCCGCCCTAAATAAAGGAGTGTAAATTCCGACATTTAGTTGTTCTGATAGATCAAGCAGCGTTTTACATGTGTGATAAGAAAATGACGCTTTGCATCTAAGAATTTTTAAATGATAAAAAAGATAAAATATTTTAGTTGAAATTCTCTCAGAAGGAAGGAAATAATTACGAGAAAGTATTCATCTTTCGAATATAGTAAAAGTCACACTAGTAATGAGCGAAAGCTAATCGAGCTTTCCACCTTCCTTCAGATTTTCATAATCATGAAATGAATCAAATTGAGGAGGCATTTACACGTGTCACCGAAAGATAAAAATGAAGAAGTTAACAGGTAAGATAAGAACAGAGCGCGCCGACACAGGGGGGATTGGCAGTCAGGAGGCAATTGACATTCATGATAAAACATTCAAACATCGCGAACAACGAGATTACAAAATTGGTATTTATTTATATTGGTGAGACCGGAATTGAAATTAGCAGCATTGTCGGGAATCGGGATGCAATCTTGTAATAGAAGATGTTAAAAATTTCCTACTGTGGAGGTCATTGCAGGAATACCACATGATGGATAATTATATAAACACATCAAAGCAATGAATACTACGAGCTTATCTTAGCTTACAAGTTAGCACATTCGACAGATACTTCTGTCCCACGTTGTGCTTATAATCATCTTTCGGTTTTACATCATCAAATCTTATTAATTGATTAATTGAATAAGTGAAGAAATAGATCGTTAAAACGAGAGACTCTACAATTGAGACTGTGTGTCGATCGCCAGCAAATAAGTGACGCTTCCTATATTTGTCTTTATGCATGTATGTAATTAAGTATGCGTGATCCATTAATGTATTACTGAGATTAGATATGTGCTAGCCATGATTCCCCTTTTTATGTCATTCCCATGCTACAACTCCCATCAAACTGAGGTGACCGACTTTTCAAAGAAACAAAGAAGAGAATATATTCATAAAGATGATGAGTTCCTCTCTAAATAAGCATGTATGGACCAAATGTAATGATAGAAATCTAATATCACCACCACCACATTATTTTAATTATCTATGAAGCTTGAATCCATGGTCCATAATTTTTGAAATTATTTTAATTATGTATTAAAACTAAAATTCATATTTGAATTTTAATACAAACATGATGATCACCCTAATAAGCTTAACCTCTTTCGTTTCACCTGATGCGGTTTTAGTAGGTGAAAGCATACAGTACACTGTAAACCGTTGACTGACAATTGACAGACATTTATCCTTCAAAATCTATTTTGTCGGTCATTGCTAGTTCTTGTAGGATGATTGACACTGAACACTTACAATATCTGACAACAAGCGACAAAACGAATAGCAATGAGTTATACCTTAAATTTTATCATGAATGTAGTTAATTAATTAAATTATGTCAAAATATATCATGGTTTTTGCCACACAATAACACAGATTGCTCAAAAGTCAAGCAATCACTAATCGAAAAAATCAATCAATATTCAACAGTTTTTGTTTAGTTGATTTGCATACAAAGTATCTGTTTCGATGTCAGTGGAGAACCTACAAATTCGTCGGATATCGCAGGATACTGGAGGTGACAATCATCGGTTGATTTTGTCAGCAATTTTGTAGGATAATTGTCGGTCTACGGTTTACAGTGTAGGAGCATAACTCTTATCAATAATAGCAGTGCTTTTAATTCTAAAATTCTACCAGTACCGCAAGATGCTTAGAAAAAGTTAGAAAAGACAATAACTTTACATGCTTGCACCTTGAATAGGCGCATACATGCATGCATGAAAACCAATATAATGTTCCATAAAGTTTCATTTTACTTACTTATTGTCAAAAGCGCGATTCGTCTGCTCTCAGTAGGTGTGACACGCAGAATGAATCAAACTGATTGAAATATGATTCCTGCTAGAATATCGATCAAGCAATGGACAGTCACTAGACAAGCAATCACGAAATGAATAAGTAGTAGCTAATAAAAATATATACAAAAAAATTACTAATAGGAGAAGATGACTTGATTTATTATATATATAAAATTACATATATAAATATTCATCGACAACTTGAATAAAAAGAAAAGACCATTGTTTGATCGATATTCTAGCAGGAATCATGTTTCAATCAGTTTGATTCATTCTGCGTGTCACACCTACTGAGAGCAGACGAAACGCGGTTGTGACAATAAACAAGTAAAATGAAACTTCTGGCGATATTTTTCATCCGCAAGATGACAGCGGGGCGCAATTGCTTTTTCATGCTACAATCCTACATGAATAATATAAATCTCCAATACAAGAAACATAGCAATTTTCAAATATCCTTCAATCGCAATAATTTGCATCATTTTTTATTGAAATGAAGTTTATCTGCCTATATGCAGAACGTCTATGTTCTATCATCAACTTATCATTTATCGCATATTTATCATTTATTTCCTGTTTGTTGCAGATCAACTCCAACTACATTTCCCAATGGAAGAGAAAGAAATATGGAGAATGATTTCTGAGAAACTTCTCATCGAAGCAAGTGTTCAAAAGACTTAAAATATAGAGAAGATATTAAAAATCATTGGCTGTTTTTTGAATTAATGGCGTTTTGTGAATGATCATGAAATTAGTCAAAAAATAATGCTCCCTAGTGTGATTGATTCTCAAACTAATTTCTTTGAAATCTGGGTCGGACTTCCACCGACATGTCAAGAGGATCGAAGGTCAAAAGTGCAAATGCCTCATGCATGTTGTTGTCTTTATATTGACATTATCACAATTGCTAAACTAAACTGATTATTCTTTGCAACCATGATCACATAAAGCGTCAGCATGTCACGGAAAGGGTTAGACACGCTGTAGCAATAGGAGCTGCCATGAACGTTGAATTTCCCAAAATTCTATGGGACAGGATTTCCAGAAGATCGATAGGACAGGATTTCCCGAAGTTCGATAGGACAGGATTTCCCACAAGTCTATGGGACAAATTAGTCCAAGAGGCAATAGGATCAAAGTTCCCCAAAATTCAATGGGACAAAACTTTCCCACAGTGCCATAGAATAGAGTTCCATAGCAATAGCACTAAGCGCTATAGGAAAATTACAATAATTCCGTAGGACGTTTCCTATAGGAGTGCCATAGATTTTGGTTAATCGGGCGTGCATAAAATCCTCAATGTATACACTTTCGATTTTATTGGATGAATTCAGTTGGGTGCATAGAGTAAGTATGTTAGGTAGAGTGGTAACTCCGCATTTATTAAATCCCCAATGTGTATGCCATAGCTAGATATCCCTACTCTATGGTGTATACACTTTCGATTTTACTAAATGAACTCAAGGGAGATACATGTGCTATTGTCACCAAATCTGAGATCTGCAAAGTTTTGCAGTTTTGCAGAAATTGCAACGGAATTGAGTGATTATGATTGTAATGCGAAAGGAATGATGGTATTTCACAGATTCTCATGACTGCTTTGGATATTTAATATGTCTGTTGAAGTAGCAATTCGATGGGTTCCTATTACTTTCATGCTCAACTTCAAGTAAAGTTTCTTAAGTGTGATTATATCTCAGGCAACCTGCCACTGGCACAGCAAAATCTCATAATCAAAGACAATGACTTCATCTAACTTTGAAACATGTAAATAGGTCCACATCACTTTTCAGATTCAAGAAATGAAACATAAATTTAGTTCTCGAATCATAAAATCATGCCGATGAAAATTGTATTGAAAACTTGAAATTTCAGCCAAGAAAGCACGAATAATATCATGACTTTTTCATGAAGACTTCCATTATAATACGGATCATGAAATTCCCTTGATAATCAGCCTAATTTTTGCTTCGTTAGAATGCTTATTAGCAAATATTCATTCCTTTTGATATCTGACTTGTCTCATACTAAGGGTGCGTCATCTCGGTATAGTATATAAATTTGCAAAAACTTGACTTTTTTAAAAAATGCTGAAATAATTTTTTGGACCACGGGAACGTAATCTCCGCAAAAAACTGAATCTTTTCATACAAAAATTTTCACTGCATACAGATCCTTTTTTGAGTCGACACTCTACCTTATGTCCTTACTCTATGGCTGACATGACGCGCCCCATTATAAGTAGTATGAAATAAGTTGCATATCAGAAGGAAAGAATGTTTGCGGATTCAATTCAGCAGATTTGAAATTCAGCTGACTGCCAAGAGAATTTTATGAACCGCATTCTGATGGAATTCGTCTTGATAAAGAAGTCGAGATCTGATTTTGCTTTCCTAGCTGAAGTTTCAAGTTTTTAATTCACTTTTCACCGGCATGATTTTATGATTCACTAAATTTATGTTTCATTTCTTGAATCTGAATAGTGATGTGGACCCATTTACATCTTTCAAAGTTGATTGAAATCATTGTCCTTGATTATGTGATTTTGCTGTGCCAGTGGCAGCTGCGTATGATACGATCTCGCTTAAGATGATTCTCTTGAGGTTCAGCATGAAAGTAATAGCAACCAATCGAATTGCCAGTTTAAGAAACATTGCCTCTCCAAGACTGTCATGACACGAACGATCTGTAAAATAATGTCATTTCCTTCTGCATTTGATCGGTCAATTCCGTTGCAATTTCTGCAAATTCGCATATCTCAGATTTGGTGACAACACCCAACTGCATCCCCTTTCAGTTCATTTAATAAAATCGAAAGTGCATACACATTGGGGATTTAATAAATGCTGAGTCAAGACCTGATATACTTACTCTATGGCTTTGAGATTCATACTATCAAATATATTCGAAATGAAGAGTAGCTATTCTGAAAAACAGGTTCGATTCAGCGAGATTCAATGCAATTACATGTATATGCAATGAGTATAGACCTAATATGTGCTGCGTAGGGGAGGGTGGGCACATTGAACCGCCACCCTTTTCTCCAAAGTTATAAATAATGAGAACTTTATGCTTCATTAAGACATTGTCTATTGTAGCAAATATACATGATTCCTCTGATAATCACAATTGTTCATATGCTATCCATCATTATTCTCACCGGATTAATTCACAAACTTTCAATGAAGAAGTAAATTTTTAAAAAATCAGAACTTTTGTTTTAATATAAGTAGTAATCCCGTTCCAAAATCAAGGACAAAATGAGCAACGATGAGTCATCATGCTGACAGCCCCCCCTCTGGAAGGCAGGAAGGAGTTCGCCAAGGATGTGTTGGGAGGAATGGGTCCGAGAGGAGGAAACCGCCCCCCCCCCGACGACGACTCAACCGACCAAGTGGGTTCCTCATTGAAATTGGCGTGTTTGACATGTTCATGAAAAATCCCCCCCCCCCCCCGACGACGACGACTCAACCGACCAAGTTGGTCGAAAAGACCAAAGTTGTTCAGAATCATGTGAAACAAACTTCTATCAAGGTTTCAGGTTGAAATTCGCACAAAAATTTTTTCGAAAATTTTCGTCACCTTGGGCCTCGACACTTAGGATTTTTTCGTGAAAAAAAATTTTCAAAATGTTGGAATTGAGCTCAGAGACCCATCCCATCGTGTTTGTCGTCAAAAGTTGGGTCGGTGAAGTTTCGGTGAAAAATCGCCCCCCTCCCCCCGACAATGACTCAACCGACCAAGTTGGTCGAAAACACCAAAATTGATCAGAAAGGTCTGAAATGGACTTTGGTGAGGTCTTCAGTCGAAAAAATTTTTTGAAAATTTTTTCAATACGGTGGTCGAAAATACTTAGGATTTTTTCAAGTCCACATGCGAAATGTCGCTTTTTTAGCCAACTTTGACGATTTCTCACTCAGGAATGGAAGTGAGTGAAGACGTCGGGTTTCTTTTAGGGGTAAGACTGCACTTTTTTCTAGGCTCCTTCATTTTGAGACCTATGGCAGGCTCCTTTTCCAAATGAGAGCTTGTTTAGAATAGAATAGAATGTTTGCACATTTTCCAAGATTTTGGTTATTTTCGAAGAAATGGGCGAGTGTTTTAACTCGGCTTCTGGTCATCGTAGAGGGTCGAGGGATATCTAAAATGAAAGGTGAGAGCGAGAAAACGTGACTGTCAAAATTTGAAGTCAATCGGAGCACTAGAACCGGAGCTAGAAGACTTCAAAGTTTGATGCCTACCGATCAGCTTATGTGAAAACCTATAAAAGCGCAGATCACCGACAGACACATCAGTTCATCCGTTGACTCCACAGAGGTAGGTGAACTCTTCTGAGCTCCGACAGTTGGTCGGATTTCATGAAAAAGCTGATTTTTTAGGAAATCAAGGCAGATTTTTCGATTGGTGATATCGCCAATCTTGCCAGACTTATAGGTTAGCCAGTATAGTATGACTGATCACTTGATGATAGTAGGCCGAAATATTTAAACGACTATAACTTTGGTTAGGTGGTCTTGACCTGCCCTAAGTGATAGATTACTTATAAACGGTTTATATGTAGTGCTAAAATGCTGAAAAATTTTAATTCACTTTTTTTGATGATTTTTCGGGGTATCCGACCCTTCTAAATTCAACTAAGACATTTACAAAGTTGCCAGAGGCGAGCTTCGGCTGGAGACTTGTTTCCTGATGTAAATAACTCCACCGATTTTCATGTCAAAATCGGGGCCCGGATACCAACACAGTGACATGACGCACGCTCTGTCCACTCGAGGTTGGATTTGTGGGTCGAGGTCTTGGAGTTGGGATAAGATCCGCTCTGAGAAATGCCTGTAGCGGATTCATCAGCTTAACTTGTCTTTCCTCAAAGCGAAGTTGTCTTTGTGATAGCACTTGGCGACCATCGATTCTGTCTTTGTATAGCATGGGCCTTCACGACTGAAAGCCCGGTAACTGTCGATGTGATGTCCAAATTTGGTAAAAGCGTCGTTGTCAAGTCAAAAGCACGACTAAATTTAGAAAGACCAAGGCAAGGCTTTGTGTCGGGAGGGTATATAAGCCACTGCTTATCTCTAGGCTTCACTCCTGTTTCAAGTTGTAAGACGAACGGTGAGTGCTCTGTCGAAGTTTGCTATCAAACTTTGAAATATTTAGAACTTAGGAATATTCTGTCTTAATGCAGATACACTAGTAGCTTCATATGAACGTTTTTTATTGTGACTTAGATGAGATCCTTTAACGATCCCCTATTATGAGCACTAAAATGTGTCTCAATTTAACACATTGCTTCCTCTCTTTTCAGTTTGAAAAATGACGAAGGAATGCAATAAGAAATTGCAAATTTTTAAGTGCAGTTGTGGCGTGCCCTTCTTGGCACTTCTTTGCCCTTCAGGCGCCACGTCTTGGCGAGAGTGACGAAGGGTGAGATGAAGCATGATGAGGTGTTGATGGTGATGTATTGTGTGTGGTGTGACGTTCGTTGTAGTGCGCATAATGTCGAGTTCGTGAAGGCACATCCCTGTGCGAGTGATTGGGAAGGAAATGATGAGTCAAGTGTTGAGTGGTGAGCGGGGGAGCGCATTTGTTCAAGGCGAACCAGTGCGTTCCCCAGTCGTGAATGTCGATTTTTTTGTATAAGGATGATGAAGTGATGACTAAAGTAAAGAGGAAGTTGATTGTCGAGAGTGATGATGATGAGGATGAGGCTATGGAGAGTGTTGTAATGAAGAAGGGGTGTATTGAGAGGTTGAGTGATGATGATGAGCTTGAGAGAGCTGTCGCGTCGATTGAGCCACTGGCAATCGTCGCCGAGAGATGAGCGTGTGATTCCTAATTGTGTTGTGAGAGTTAGTCAGTCGAGTGTGCCGAGTAAAGTGGTGCTGTCGAAGAATGATGCGCTGGCGTATGGGAATGTGAGGAATGAGTGTTACAGGTTGCGGGGAAAGTTGAATGCTGCAAAGTGTGCGTTTAAAGAATTGACTGTGGAAAGGGATCGTTTGAAGAGAGAGTCGGAGGACGTTCTGAGTGTGAAGAGAGAGTTCTTTGAGGTGAGGCAGAAGTTGGTGAATGAGAGAAAGTTGAAGGAGACGCTTGAGTCGAAGTTGTGGTGTTGTGAGAAATCGGTCTGTCGAGAGCGTGAGTTGAAGGAAGAGGAGATGGAACGAGTGACAGTGTTGGAGCGTCAGTTGAGTGTGCAGTCGGAAGTGTCGCCTAAAACGGTCACTGCCCTTCACATACCTGTGGTGGGTTATGTACCGGAGCGCCCATTGATTTATGGAGGTGTGACTCCGGACACAAGCCAAGAATGCTTTAACTGCACGGATTTACGATGTTATCACATCAAAATACATCACAAGGAGGTCATCCGTGTAGATTATAGAAAGCCTCACAAATTTCGTAAGTATTATGACTGGAACATAACATTATACCATCTTTCTCATTCTTACTTCCTTCATTGCAGGCCAACTGAAAAAGCCATAATCCCAACACATCCTACGCCCCGTGAACGCACCATGGGCTCTCTTAAGGGCCAACCTTCTAATGCAGCGAACGTGGTCCCAAGCCCACCACATGTCTTCGGACATGGATGCAGAGGGGAAGGCTAAAAAAATGATGAAATGAATTGGATAAGTTACATTCTGTGCCACACACACAAACACATTACAGATTTCTTTCCTCATGAGTCTGTCAAGCGCTTTGTTACTCATGGATCCTACTGAAACAAGATTCGGCAGACGCTGTTCCGTATACGGTTTGCTGTGACCACTTCTGCGAAAACTTACAAGAAAGGATGATGTATAGAAACAAAATTCTTAAACAAAGCGAAGTGTTAATAAAACTTAGAACAACAAGTAAACTCAACAAACTGTAATGTGTAATACTAGAAACTTGAAACATAAAGTCTATCACGTTGGTTATAATGTACACATGCATTATTAAGTTTTGATAGTCAACGAAATGAAAGATGTAGTATATTTCGCTACTGACAAAACATATGAATGAACAAGAGTTACAAATCTGAAGTCGAAGTTAGATTCCACTGAGTCATGAACACTTGCAAAGGTGTACAAGTCATATCAAGCATATTCAACTTAGTGTCCATTCTTGACACTCATCATCATTTGAAATTATTTGAAGATGAAAAGTTGCATTCCATTCCCAACTTCATGGTTGGTAGGAAGAGACCTTGGCTATTCGTTGAAAGCCATAGAAAGTGCTACAAATCTAAATGAATATATAAAAGCTGGGGCTCTAGTTGAAAGACTAATGGATCTAGATGAGTACTATATAAATCATGATTTGGATCGAAGTTGGATAGAGGATTTTTCCATGCTGCAATGTAATGACAGTGAAAATAGGAGGATGAAATTGGAGCGATCTGGAGTGAAAGAGAAAAAAGTGGCATTTGCAACTGATTTGACAAGTAGCTCTACCAATAAAAGTGACTTCAGAAAGAAATTGGAGGAAGAGACGTTTAAATTATTATGTGAACGGAACTGCGTTGAGTGTTTTAAAAGGGAACGGTCCCTTCTCTTTTTACCATGTTGTCATTCTGTTATGTGTTCTACGTGCTATGTACCTTTGGAAACTATGTTGTGCCCCATCTGTGATCAAGAAATAATTTCAACAGTCAATGTATATAAATGATTTTGATGCAATCCTTATCGATTTTAGAACGATCATCTATGACCATGACACCAAGCATGACACCACTGTATCACCATCTCATTGAAAAGAGAAAGCAATATTATACAAGGCAGTGGATTCTTGTGTTGGAAAAACTACTATCATCCAGTGATTGTAGAGAGATGATACATCGTTTGAGTAATGCTATCATCATTCACGCAAACTGTGAAGATGTTGACTATATGCTATCTTATAATTATAAACCAAAGGAGTTTACGAATACACTTTCATCACTGTTACATCATGGTCTTCTTTCATTACCTTGGTTGGAGTTATGTATTCTACACGTTGCTTATGGAAGGCCTTTTCCACTTAAGCACCATTGATGCAAAGGCATTAAACTTTACAAGCATCGTCGTACAAACAGATTGTTCATGTCTGGCTCATGACATATGAGCAAACGACACAGCTGAACTGTTTCCATTGAACTATAGTACCTCACTGAATGATACATTATAGCTACCCACACATGTATCTGCTTCTGACTATCCTACTGATACTGTGGCTATTCTCATTGTATTGCTTTTTACTAGTGCCGTACTCAATGTCTTCCTCTATTTCATTGCGTTTACGACGGTAATGTTCGACGCTGCTGTCGTGCTTAAGCAAAGAACACTCTAACATCCACCTGTAAAAATGGCTAGACGTCGTTCATCTCACCGTTCGTGCAGACAAAAGTGTCAATCAAATGCAAACAAAAAATGCTGTCTCACGCTTCGTCGCTTATTAAAATTAAAACCATCTGATCGATGTAAGGCAATGAAGCTGGCAAACAATTCCTTCATTCGTAAAATGTGTGCGGAAATACGAAAAGTGCGTTATATGACACTAAATACCAAAAAGGCCAATGCAATTGCCAGGCATGGTAAAGTTCTTCGCATCTTGAGCAATCCAAAAACATCAATTCCTACAAAACGCAAACTATTATCACAGCGCGGTGGCTTCTTACCACTTTTAGCGCCTATCATCATGGCAGCTGCGGTCCTGCTTTGGGAGGATTAGCCGGTGCTCTCGCGAATAAAGCCATTAATGGATAGATGCTAAGTTAAATGGTATGACTTTTCACTCAGGACTTTACTTTAGAAGTTTTTTTAGACTTTACTCAGGAGTGTCCTGAGGATTATCGCTTACGCAGTCATCTCTTTGAGAAACCCATGATCATATATAAATTGTTATGAGCGGTTTTCAACGCATGATTGCTATTCCACAAGAAGAATATATACATCTGACTACAATGCAGAGTGTTCAACAACCTTGGGCAAATCAAATGTCACAACTTAATCAGTAATATGAACAAGAAGCTGTACAAAGTAAAAATCCATATGACCGTTTGATAAAGCAGAGTTCTACCTTAGAAGAAATGAAACAATTGAAAGAAAAAATTCGCAATGATCTTTCGCTTGGTTCACCCAAACCCTATCGCAATCGTGCACTGAGCTTATTTCGAAGTCTCGAACCCAAATTGAAAATCACACAGCGAGGTGAAGTGGTAGATGATGATGGTGCAGTCATTAGGGACTCAAGAGTGGAAGATTTAATTAATCATGCTGTCCGTGATCGTCGTTGTCACTTTACACCTACAGGATGGGAGTTCTTTTTAAAAAGTATGAAGAAATTCAATGTTCCAAAGGCAATTCTTGGTCGTGATACCTTACAGGAAATGGAAAATGATTCTGCACCTAGGAAGAGAAAGTTGCAAAGTGTAGAGAGACCTAAAAAGAGAATCAAGCAAACTTTGAAAACACCCGAGAAGTTGCCGAAGCGTATACCAAAACCTTCAACACGTTATCCATCATTTGATTTTATCACAGACTTCTAATATGAAGAAGCTATGTTGCATCCCATGTTCAGAGTTGCCAAACATTCATGTGTCATTGAACTGCTTAAGTACATGTTGCAAAAGTGATTCATACAAGACGGCTCAAAAAAGTAGCAAAAGCAGGTCTCAAACACAAACGCAAACCCTAGCAGAGAAAAAGACTGATACTTTGAGGCAAATCAACAATCCCTCTTAATAGACGATGAATGAACATCTGAAATCAATTTACTATAACCCAAAGCATTATGCAGGTTATGCTTCAGTGAAAAAGTTGTCACAAGCAAGTGGTTATTCACAAAAACAAGTGAAGAGATGGTTAAAAGCTCAACCTGCATATACATTGCACACACAAGCTGGAAAACGTTATCCTACCCGTTCTTATATCGTTCATGATATTGATGAACAATGGCAAGCAGATTTGGCTGATGTTTCTTTATTAGCTAAAAAGAATAAAGGCTATCGCTTTCTCCTAACTGTCATTGACTTATTTTCTCGTTATGCTTGGGTTCAACCACTCAAGACAAAGCGTGGTGAAGAAGTGGCCGAGGCTTCCCAAAATATTTTCAGTGAAGGACACATTCCCACACGTATTCAGACTGATCAAGGGAAAGATTTTGAAAACAGACATGTGCGTGCTTTATTTCGCGAACACAACATTGAGCTGTTTAGTGTGAAAAGTGCATACAAGGCTGCAGTGGTCGAACGCTTTAATCGCACGCTGAAAATTCGTCTATGGAGCTATTTCACTGCAAAAGTAACACAAAAATGGACCGATGTATTACAAGATACTGTACGCGCTTACAATCATTCTGTTCATCGTATGATTGGTCACAAACCTGCTGACCTAACTCCAGACATGGTGGATACAATCCGTGAAATCAATGCTAAACGCAAGCAACCATCACAAGGTAAACGTGACATTCAGGTTGGTGACAAATTTCGCATTTCTAAAGCGAATTCTGTTTGCGAAAGGATATCTTCCCAATTGGACGGAAGAAATATTTACTGTCTCTGAGGTTAACAAGAAGTTCAAGCCCACTACCTACAAGCTTCGTGATTATCATGGTGAAGAGATTGAAGGGAGTTTTTATCGTCATGAGATAACGCCAATCACCAAAGAAGATGATGACTACATGGTTGAAAAGATACTTCGTCACCAAATGCGACAAGGGGAAAAGTGAAGCCTGGTGAAATGGACTGGCTATCCAAATTCAATGAAAGTTGGATTCGTTATTCTGACCTTTATCGTGTTAGTCAACGTTCCTAAGCAAAGTAATGAATTGTGTAAATATAAATAAATAAATACCTATGGATCAAACTGCTACGTTCTATTCTGCTCCCTCCTATGCTAGTCATGGAGCTGGCTTTCCCGTTTATGCTGGATCGAGACGTCAAAAAGGGGGTAGTCTATTGGGTGCTGTCAAAGGTATGATGCTCCCCACTATCGCAAATGTGGGAAAATCAGCTTTAAAGGAAGCTGTAGGATTAGCAGCAGATGTAGCAAGTGATGCACTTTCAGGAAGATTGCCGATTCGTGAATCGCTAAAGCGTCATGGAATACAGCGTTTGAAAAATGTCGGTAAGGCTGGTATCAGGTCTGTCATCAGTCATATCAATCCACTCTCTACTTCAGGCAAACGTAAGCGAAGAGCATCTTGTATGCCTCCTCGCAAACGCAGACAAGGTGTACTGTTTTAAATATGGAATGTAAAACCTCATCCCTTTGCTTATTTGATAGAACACCTATACAGACGGATATCATTAGAAATTATGCATCCATTCGTTACCCACAGACAAGTATCGATTCCGGTAGTGCCATTGAGTTTTCAATACCAGGAAATGATGCTGAATACATTGATGTAAATGACATCAATCTACATGTTAAGTTTAAGATAGTAAGTAAGGACGGCACAAACATTGACGACAAGGATAAAGTAGCCGTGAATAACTTGGAAATAGCAACGCTCTTCAAGGATGTATCATTGACCATTGGTGAAACTCGGGTTGAAGGTGGTCAACACAGTTATCCCTATCTCGGTTATTTTTCAACAGTCATGCAGTTCCAGCCACAAGCACAAAAGAGTCACATGGCTGTTATGGGTTGGTGTAAAGATGAAGCTGGTAAATTTGATAGTGACAAAAACAAGGGATTTGTCACTCGTGAAAAGTGGACTGCAGAAAGTGGGGTGTGTGAATTATATGGTCCCCTATACTTGGACTTTTTCCGTCAATCACGTTTCTTAATGTCAAAAGTAGACATGCGAGTTCATCTCTTGTTGAACGATCCTAAATTTGTATTGAATACTTATGGAGCAAAGACTGAATTTAAGATTGTGTTTGAAAGTGTTAGACTTTATGTGTGACGAATGACAGTGAATCCTTCGGTGATTAATGGTCACGAGATGGGTTTGAAGTAGTATGATGCTCTTTATGATGTAAATCATACTGAGATCCATAGTTTCACCATTCCTCGTGCTCAAAAGAGCTTTGTTAAAGATAGTTTGTTTCCTATACACTCACCAAAAATGATCATTGTGGGATTGATTGCAAATGATGCATACAATGGTAATATATCGAAGAATCCCCTCAACTTTGAACACTTTGGTTCAAATCAAATCGGATTGTATCGCGATACTGATTGCATTCCTGGTACTCCTTTTTGCCCAGACTTTGCTAATGGACATTATTCTCGCTCATATCAAAATACTACAGAGACCTTTAAATACTGGAATACTGATGACACCAATGGTTTTACCTATGATGAATTTGCTAATGGTTATACGCTTTATGCATTTGATTTGACGGCAAACAATGAAGCAGGTGCTTCTTATCGTCCGGGCACTGCCACGAAGGGTCTTAAACTAGAATTCTTTTTCGAAAAAGATTTGACGAAAACAGTCAATGTACTCATCTATGCTGTGTCCGATTCCACCATTCGAATTAACAGGCTACGTGACGTTTCCGCTTCTTATACAAGTTAATGAGTTGGTTATCTGATGCAGAGCTAGAGAGAGTTGTTCAAGAACATGGTGATGAACGCACTGTTGCAGCATTTCGAGGTGTGTTTTCCATTGATAATATGCCCACAGTTTTACCAAAACCACCCTCATTCATTATCATGAATACTGATACAGCACACTTACCCGGCAAACACTGGAAAGTTTTATTTATTGATAAAAACTATTGCGGTGAAATCTTTAATTCATTGGCCTAACCAAACTGTGATTATGTTACACGCTTCATGAACCGTCATTCACGAAAATGGATTTGCAATGCTTTGGTCCATCAACATCCCTTGTCTTCAACATCTGTAGCCTATGCCCTCTACTTTCTAATCCAACGACTACATTATGACTCTTTACATGACATTTGTAAACATTTTTCACATGATACCCTTGTCAATGAAAAGCGCATTCGCAACTTTTATAAAAGCCTTCAATAAATATGAATGATTAAAATTTGTTTTCCTTATTATACTTCAATGGAAAAGTAGATGATGTGATTGAATATGTTGTATTTAGT
This sequence comes from Prostheceraeus crozeri, assembly GCA_907163375.1. Taxonomy (NCBI): domain Eukaryota; kingdom Metazoa; phylum Platyhelminthes; order Polycladida; family Euryleptidae; genus Prostheceraeus; species Prostheceraeus crozeri. The sequence continues at coordinate 145,408 of CAJQUW010007707.1, forward strand.
CATCAAACATGAATAGGTAGAGATAAGAAGACATTGTTCACTTGTCACACTCATGCTTATGCCCGTTGGTTTGTTGAAGGTAAGTCATTATGCGAGGATGTATACGCTCTCTATACTTGTTCCAACTTGAGGATGTAAAATGTATAACACCATATTGATCATGAAGAGCAATGAAATCTCGTCGAATAATGAATAGACGTCCACCTAGAGGGATATAGTACATTGGATGATGCATGATATGTAAAGCATCGTGGAGGTTATCCATTTGAAAAGGTGATAAACTTATTTTAACGTGTCGATGAGTATCGTAAAAGGTAATGCGTCGAGCCTTCCATGTAACGTGACACTGAGAAGAGAGCTTGGCAATCATGGTTAGTTTTAGACATAGCAAAAAGTTTGCTTAGTCTTCTCGTTTAAGCAGAGCATTCATAAGAAATGGACGAAATCATGTTAAGATTCATCATCATATTATCATTTGCAATAGTGACATTAGCGGGACAAGAATTAGATGATGCAGTTCGTCTCATCAAATCACCTATTCATGCAACAAGACCTATTGAAGATGTAATTCTTTCCGGCATAGCCGATCCTTGGCAAAATCATGCTTACAAACTTCAGATTTTACGTCAGCGAATGGGTCATGCGTGGGAAATGGTGTTAACAGATTATGGCTTTAAGCGATCGCCTGTAGGCGGCATCGATTTGATCAATCCTGTACGTCGCATTGCAATGGAATTAAAAAATAGCTGCCGTGTGAGCTCATCAATAAAACGCGAAATATTTCATACACTTACAGACCTTAAGCGTAGAAGACCAAGATATCAAGTCATATTTGGTTGTATCAACTATCGCAATATGAAAGAAGGTGGTACAAGCATACTTAGGGGAGTACATTATGTGAAAGGGCAATCACTCTTAACCAAATTCCTAGGACGACAAAAAATGCCTACTGTGAATAGATTGAAAGCAGCAGTTCGCTATGTCATGCGACATAACGCCTAAGCAAACGACGCTTTATGTTGATACTTTAACATGGAGTTTACAGCAGTGTTTCCCAGTAATGCTCAACCTGAGCGATATGAAAATACAGCTGCCGAGTTTGAGACTGATTTAACGCAACCGATTGACTCAAATGGTGATTGGGAAGTAACCCTGCAAGATTTGAGCTATGTGAATAATATAAGAACCATTGCAAATAAAGAGATTACATTAGGCACTGCAACGAATCAAGAATTGTACTTTCCAAAACTAGAGCGAAATGATAAAGTACATACCTACAACTTGAATGAACATGCAGCAGAGTGGAATTCTATTCCTACAGTAAACACCCGTCGGGGAAAGAGAGCTGTTAAATGGCCCTACTTTAATTATCACTGCAGATACAGACATACCCATTGCTAAAAATGCTTCACCCCTGAAATGGAAACAACCTACAAACCAATCATTCCGTCATCGTTTATAGCAAACATACTACTATATGAAAATTCAACGCCTATTCAATGCTATGAATGATTTGGCAAAGGATCTATGGTTCTGGCAGATGGATCCAAATCTACATAAAGTTACACTCTACATGAGACCGACTACTATTTTCCATGGATTTTATGTGAGTGGACCTCTGCAAAGGATATTGAATCTTAAATCACGTTTCTTTCTACCTATCGCAAACTTTGCAGAAGTAAAAGGAGGTGGCGCCTTCCCTTTGAGAGCTCAAGTGTCCATGAAAGTATCAAAGCAGATTAAGAAATATCCAAATTGGCACAGAAAAAAATTTAATATTACCCTTCTTCCCCTTGATCGCATGCATGAGCGCTTTGTGCTTTTTAAATCTGGTACTGTTGATGACTTGATCAAACAGGTAAATGAAATAAATGGATCATCTATGTCCATCACTCGAGTACACAATAAAGCAAGGATTGATTTCCGAAATGATTATGAGCGTTCACACATTGGATTTGTTTACATCAATTCTAAATTTCGCGATTTTCTCTCTTTAAAAACAGACGTCTTATGGTCATACCATGAATGGGGGAATGTAAAAATAACATCTGAACAGCAATCCGATTGCCGAATGGTCCTTTATTTCAAACGCACAGAACCTGTTTTACGTCCCAGTCTTACATGGAAGCCAAATGAAAAGTTACCGATACCTCCAAAGCATTATAGCAATGGCTCTGATGTTTGTACATACTTGAACAAGGGTGTATCAAATCTACACTCATATCATTTTGACTATGATCCTAAAGAAAATACGTTCTGTATCAGTGTACATGGTAAAACGGTCATTCACATTTCAAAAGAGTTAACAAAGATTTTAGGATTCAAACGTGACATATTCTATGACGAGAAGTACTGTGGCTCAACATCCTTGCTCGATATGAATATCAATCACTTTTACATTTACACTAACTTTATCCATTCAACACAAGTTGGTGGTCAAATGGTTCCCCTTTTAAGATATATTCCTATTGACAGTGGCGACTTTGATGTGACCATGCACAGGGAGTTCGTGAACAAAGTATACATTCCAGTCAATGTATCACGATTATCCCATTGCAAATTTGGTATCTATGATGACAATGGTAATCCTATTCAATTCATTGGTGGTCGCACTGTCTTAACACTTCATTTTCGTCAGAAAACATCAAATCACTAATGCTGCGTGTGGCGCAGTCCATGTCTTTTCTTTCTTGATTAGGTGGCCGTTAAGGCCGTGGTCTCATAAAGACCGTTTGGGGCATTCTCTGGTCTCATCAAGGCTTTTCACTCCTGAAAGTCAGCCTCGCTTATGAAAGGCTCACTCTCAACCGTTTGTATAGTGAGCTGCTTGCAGCCTTCAATCATTTGTCTCTCTTCCTCTTTTTTGTTGAAACTTTCCCTCAACTTCCTTCTTCGTAGGAGTTGAGCTAGCAAAAGGTGTGAATGTTTCCTCTGTGTCGGACATGACTATGATAGTGAAATGCAAGACACTATTCTTTATATATGAGAATGATACATTGTGATTGATAAATGGCTGTCGTCCAATGAGAGAGCGCGAAGCAGGGAGAGAGAATCTATATAAGTACGGTGCAATGACCATTTCCTCATAATATCATTAAAATGGATACACCACCGAATACCTATGCCCCACTCATGCCCAATGCCCCACGCAAGAGGCAAGTGAAAACCATTTACGATGGTGAGGTCGAGCCGCTGCAGTTGGATGAGGAAATCATCATCATTTCCGACGATGAAGAGGACAGTACTGATACAATCAGGGCCGCCTTCCTGAGTGTGTCTCCAAAGGACGTCATGATGGAGCGGTGTGTTGAGATTCTCCGGCGCTGGCTAGACCTCTTCTCTCCTTCTAGTCAGCCCCGCAATCAAGAAGAGTTTGACTTGGTAGACGACATGTACCGTCTTATTACAAAGCGTATTGCTTTTATTTCTTTTCAATAAATGTATATCATGACAGTGTTGTTTTTCCTTCATATAAAGTGCGTGGCTTCGAAAGGATCATCGAGTAAGCATAGTGTCGATTTCGAGCTATTGTTAGAATAAGATATCCTATCATCTAGACACTTAACACAGTTACTAGAAATCATTCAACATATGAAACATGATTTTAGGTGAATCAATCAGATTGATTCTAATTTAGATGAAGATTCCTTTTTTCACTTTATCAACCTGTGTGGTAGTAAAAACTTTTGTACAACTTGATACAATTTCTGACTACACTCACAAGAGCTTGTTCACTACTGAAGATAGAAATGTGTTTGTGGCTGCATGTGGTGCAAGTTTGGCTTCCCTTCATTCCATTTCATCATTTATTCTTCTCCTCTGCATTCCATATCCGAAGATATGCGGCGGGCTTGGGACCGCTTTAGCTGCATTAGAAGGTAGCCCTTAAGAGGGCTCATGGGACGTTCTCGGGATCGTAATCAGCCACCTTACTTTAGACCGATTCTGCTGAATGAGTCTTTAATTCTCTCTATGGTAGCAGCATCGACCTCTACTGCTACTAACTGACTACTTGGGGGTGGTATATAGCACCACTGAGTCATATCATCATCATCATCGCCGCAATCAGATGCGCCCATAGACATCGGATAACATTATTAGGACTAGACCGGACAGCGCCTATTTAATACACTATCAGCTGATGGCCACAAGCGGATGTCGCTACCGAGTGGCTTTAATTCTGAAAAATTGTTTTACTATGCTATTTGTGTAAACAAATAGTAGCGCAATTTTTAAATTAGCGAAATTTTTATTAAATTTCTTCTGGCTGTAGAATGCTTTCTTTTGAAAATCCAAGATAATGTGCCTTGAAATTACTCCAATCTTGAAAAGATAGATCGAAAATGAAATCGAGAAAAGTGTGACACTACCAAACCTTTGCTTGTGTTTGTACGAGTGGATTGTAAGAGGATAAATTCATTACCAACCTTAAAGATTCCAGCAAAAATTTTTATAGATGTTCTTAAGCCGAACTAAGAAATAAGCAGAAAGACATTAACATGGCAGTAAGATAAATGAAACATTTTCAGAAATGGACTTCATAATCGGTTTGGTATTACTCCTGACTCTATCACTTATACAGAGTATTTACCAGAACTGAGATATGGCGTCTCATTAATCATTTTGTGAACTTCGAGCGTCCCGGCTAAAGATAAGCAGCACCCGGAATAACTGGGATTTTTCCTGGCCACTTCGGGCAAAAATCACTATTTTACACCATTTCTTGTGAGCGCGAAGGGCGAGTTTTCCCGAGTACAATGAAAAAAGATTTATTACAACAGTGTGTACGTAAAAAATTTTATTATCAAGAGATTAAAGATAGGCTGTTCATTTGCAATTACCTGTGAAATGAAATGTCTTCTGCTGTTGGCAATTCGGAGTATTTAAGTCTGCAATTATGGACGATGCAATATCTCCTCATCTCTACTCTCTCTCAGCTGATAAGAGACACGTGGTTATCGAAATTTAAAATTCTCTCGTTGTCATAATTGTTTTATACAAACAATATTTCCATGTCGCTACCGAACGGCTTTAAAGGCCACGGGAAATCAGCTGTGTCCAGTCTAGTCCTAATAATGTTATCCGATGTCTATGGATGCGCCTATACGAGCAAGATTGTTAAAAATCTTTTCTCGCTCTTCAGCCCGCTGAAACTCTTGAAATAGATTTCTCGGCTTCAACCGAGGCTTGTCAAGAGAGCTGACCAGAGTGTTCGGCGTCTGCATGATTGAAATGAAATTAAATGAGAGTTGGCGGTTTACATACCCCTCTGACACAAAGCCATGATTTAGACCTTCCTTATTTGGCCATGCTTTTGACTTGAGAACAGCAGTTTTACCATGTATGGGCATCGGCAGTCACCGTGCTTTCAGTTACCAACTCCCAACACAAAGACGGGTCACCCTATGATGCGAAAAGGCTTGACGTCAATGCCTGCAGTAACCGTCTCAAGACTAGACGAGATTTCACAAAGACCTGATACCAAACCAGCAACCCCTATGGTGTTAAGCTCTTGAATCCGTTACAGGCATTACTCAGAGGGAATCTTATCCCAGCTCCTAGGCCTCGACCCACAAATCCAACCTCGGAAGGACAGAGCGTGCGTCATGTCACTGTGTTGGTATCTGGGCCCCGATATTGACATAAAAACCGGTGGAGTTATTTACAAGAGGAAACATCCCAAGTCGTTTGCTTTGATCAGCTTGATAGAAAGCCGTGATTCACAAGCGTTTTGCAATGGAGATGTTTAGATGCCACCCATGACACCATAGCTAGACTCAACCGATGGCATAACAAAGTGTTACGTTGAGAACTGTGTCAAATGCCCAACATGAGACATGAGTTGCCCCAGCGGTTTCGGTCTAAAATATGACACACTCCCTTGCCACACTTATCACTACGACATCATCCGCCGTCCCGAAGGAACACCCTGTCAGTGGAATATTACAGCAAAACTCTCCGTGTCTTGCTCGCTTTCAGTGAAAAGCCGCTTGTATCATGAGAAGACTGACTCTTACACATTTAACCATGCCTTCATTGACTTCAGCAGGGTCAAAAAACCCAGAAAACCTCCAATAATAGTGAATTTAAATTTTTCATCTTTTTTTAGCACTACTTATGAAATTTTATAAGTAGTCTGTCACTATAGGTCTGATCAATAGCGATCGAACCTTTTTGAATCAAGTCAAACGTACTTGTAGAAGCAAAGTCACAAGCCTTTAAAGTTTTGCAGTCTTTTATGGCCTGGAGACGAAGGCCATCTCCTGGCTAACCTTTAAGTCTGACGCCTTAGCTGATATCAGCAATGAAATTTTCTAAGTCGGTTTCTTCCAGAAACCCGAAATTTGGAAAGTCCAATGCTATCATCAGAGCTCCGGAGTTCACCTACCCCAACCCAGTCGGGAGGAGAACTGATTTCCACAAGTAGAGTTTCCACTTATATGGTTTGTGGCGATCAGCTGATGACGTAAGATCCATCATCCAGAAACTTTAACACCCGTCTATCTCCGGTTCTAGTGCTCCGATTGACTTCAAATTTTGCCAGTCACATTTTCTCGCTCTCACCTTTCATTTTAGACATCCCTCGACCCTCTACGATGACCAGAAGCCGAGTTAAAACACTCGCCCATTTCTTCGAAAATAACCAAAATCTTGGAAAATGTGCAAACATTCTATTCTATTCTAAACAAGCTCTCATTTGGAAAAGGAGCCTGCCATAGGTCTCAAAATGAAGGAGCCTAGAAAAAAAGTGCAGTCTTACCCCTAAAAGAAACCCGACGTCTTCACTCACTTCCATTCCTGA